>OMNZ01036655.1:0-13200 GCA_900303255.1 Lesueurigobius sanzi | reverse complement strand
GCAGTTTTGACTAGATTAGGCACATTTACTACTGTCATCTAGATTATTTGGTTTATTTCATGACAATTTTTACTGATTCTAAGGTAATCTCACTTGAATTAGGAAAATAAAACTGCCCAAAGACCAATTTTCTTACCCCATTGGTAAATTAATTTAAATAAAAAGGAACTAAGTAGAAATCTATTGAAGCAAGTCAAAACAAGTGGTTAGAATTAGGTCAAATGAGCCACTAAAACAGCTCAAATTTAGATAAATAAGATGAATTTGGGTCATTTAACCTTCTAGATATTTACTTTTTTGTGTAGATGACCAATAATTTAGTATAGGTATTGAAAAAGGTACCGTTCAGGTATCGGTATCGTAAACCAAGTATCGTTAAAGTACTACTATTGAAAAAACATGAAAGGTACCCAGCCCTACTTGTATATGACAGAGTGTGAATAGGTGAGAAGAAGAAATATATAAACCAAGACAATTTACCAAAGACAAAATCGCATGTATATCTCTTGCACTTAACTTCATTATGCGCATACTTACGAATACACATGGGGCAGCACTCTCCCTCCATAAACAAGGGACTTGCACAGGCCACAGGAGGACAAGTGATTTGGTGACAGACGATTTTGGATTCCTGTCATTTTTCAAAACACGACACGTCAATAAATCCGTCTGGCGGGAACCTAGAGTTTTGCGTGCGCTGGATGCTTTACCTGGCAGCTGCATTTGGTACAACTGTCCACCACCCATTCTTCCTTATCGTCGAACAGCCGCCCGTCCTGCCAACACATGTTTTTCTCCTTAGTGTTCTTGATCCTCCCCAGAGCCTCCTTCATGACTGTGTTCTCCTCCGTCTGAAACATTGAGAGGTCGGCCACATAATGATTTGAACGCGCTCAAGGTAAAGATATACAGTAATGCAACAGGCACCTGCTGGGAGACACACTGACCTGCTTCTTCAAAGTACAGGTTTTTTTTATATTAAAGATTTATGAGATTTACCATATAGTAAACTTTAAATAAAAAGCTGTTTGTGCTTCAGTTATGATTCAGCCCTGGTCTTTCCACACGTTTTAACTGCTTCATTTAGTTTATGTGCAAATACCTCAATAAAACTATCATTAAAGACATTACTTTAACCACTCCTTATGTGGAAAATATGATCAAAGCGAAGTTTCATGAACCAGAAAGAAATGGACTTTTAGACGAAGTGCACACCAATTACATTAAATGAACAATACCAGTGAAAATTGCTGCAAATTAAAGACCATTATACAGCGTCACTTTGTAGTTCTTTGTGTGTTTTTACGGATAATGTTTCTAGGAATAAAAGGAAAACTGACTGAAACCAAACCTCCAACTCAACTGGATGGTAAGGGATAGTTGGCTGAACGTATTGTCAGTTGATAAGCCACTGCCAAAAGCCTTTGTGCGTCTGTGTGAGTTAGTGTGTGTGTTTGATGTGTCTTCAGGAAAAAGCCAAAGCAGTAGTGCTGGGATCAGAGACACCACTCGGGCTGGAAGAGCCTCAGGGACCCTACTCAACCATATCGTTTTTTTCCCCAAGGTTCATGCCCAGAGTCTGATGCGGGAGGATCCCAGAGGAAACACATGCCTGGTTAAACACAGCCAAACATTCAACCGGACTCTGACGCTGCCAGGGGAACACTTCCTCTATCCACATGTACCATGTCATAAAGTGTCATAAACTCACAGTTACCAGAGTCAAACGGGTTCAACATCTACACAGTCCAGAGCAGACCAATGTAGGTAACCCAGTTACCTCATTCAAACTCTTCAGCTGCTGGTTTCAGCACACAGGACTTTTGTTTGTTTTCATAGTTGGCTCTGTACACATAAAGACTGTTCTTTTTCTAAGAAAAGCAGCCTACATCACTCACCACTTTCTGCAGACCGTCGATGAGATTGCTGACCACCACACGGAGGCCTTTGAGCTCCTGGAACATGGTACTTAGCTCCTCACAAGAGCGCTCACACATCTCCGCACCAAAGTCATCGGTCTTTTGACCGATAATGTTGGTAGTGATGGAGGGACTCACATCCACAATCTCTGTGCTCTCACTCACAAGGTTAACATCATCTGCAAAAAACAACAGGACACATTAAAATAAATGAGGATTACAGAGTGATGGAAAACATTTCAGTTTTATGATTGGAATGCAAGGGTTTGTATCAGTAATTTCCTGTTTTCTTTTATTCAACTCTAACATTACATTGCAGTGATCACACCATTTACTGCTTTCCTCAAAACAGATGTTTATTCAGCAGTGTTTGGTTTTAAGAATTTATCTTATTTCTTGCTGTGGAGTAGCACAGCTGAACTTAAAACAAACACCTGGGTGTCCGTTTCGGTGATGAGAACAACACGCTACCGCAGTAAATCTTTAGTGACCTTTAAAATCAGACTGAACTTTTTCCAATACAAACTTAATGGACTGAGATGACCTCACAAACTCAGTATCCAGGAGATCGCCGACACTGGAACTTAGCACCACAGCCATAGTGCACCATGTAAGTCTTTAATGTGCTTGACATCTGTAACATGGTGGAAACATGAACAGGAACACAGCCCACTCACGGCGCGGCATGAGCCTCTCTTTATAAACCTACAGACTTTCCCTCGCAATGTCTTTATGGAGCCATCGATTTGGCAAGATACATGATCCCAAACGTAAACACACAGATCATAGCATTGAGGAATTTCTGTCACTCATCCAAATCAGGGCATATTTTTGCGACCGTGTTGCGTTTAGCTGCGTAAATTGGTGAAGATTAATAGCAGGCCGGGGACTCTAAATCAAATAGTTGTCTACATTGTCCGATGGCGTCCCACTGATGCCTCTAGCTATGTTTTCTTTTACTTTCAATCTGCTGGATTCATTCAAATCCCAGAGGAGCGTCACGCTGGGAGTGCTCGTGCGCGTGTGCTTGCTTGTCTGCAAAAGCATTTACACGTTACTCCCGGACAGACACTTTTAGATAGAGCAAGGACTTGAGAAAAAGAGCAACAGCTTGAGTAGGTTTAATGCAGCTCATTAATGTCCAACATGACAGCTTTTATGAGTGTGGCTTTCGCGGGTTTATGACTGACTCCTGGCGTACAATGTGCTACCACTGCAAAACCTCAAAGGCAACAAGGAGAAATATCCCAGGTCTAGATGACTTTTCTTCAAGAAATAAAACTCATTCTACTATTTTCGTTACCATAAATGTTGACTCAAACGTGTTCACCCATAGAGCTTTTTCCTCTCCTTTCCTCTCCCTTGTGTGCATCCCGTAGAGTTTTCTTGGGTAGTATTTCTCCTTCTCAGCTGAGCAAAGCGGCCCTTTAAGCCAATCCATGACCTCACTGTTAGTGTGTGCTGCTGGACGTGGAAGCTCCCTGCTCCCTTCACAATAGCATCGACTTACTATTTTCTATTTTCATTCCCAGGGCATTATGCTGTGTCCACTGCCAACTGAAATAAATGGACGCATCTGCAACTCCTTTTGTTCACCACGCACAAAGTTCAAATTCGAGCCATGCAGTTCACACTGTAGTTTCCGTAAACATGAGGCAATAGTTTGTGGAGATGGCGCTGCATATCAAATACGTATGCTTTTTGACCCACTTAAGGAAAATAAAAAAAAAACTTCTGGAAGAACAAAACGTGGAGCTGATCAACACATCTGATCAGATTAATGCTTAACAGCTCACACATTGCCCTACTTTCCAGACTTGCACGTGAGATGGTTTTTGTAATATGAACTTCAAAGTGTCAAGACCAAAATGTCCCGATGTGATCCATGGAAAATGGAAAGAGCTAAAATAAACATCTGTACCTTGCTTTGTGATTTCACAGTCTCTGGTCAGAAGGACGTCCTCTACTGGTGTGTCAAAGATGAAATGCACATTTTGGAGAAGACCCTGGAAAAAGTATAAAGTACAACTTACTTTGTTATTGCAGCTAGTCCTACAACTATTTCTGCTCCTAAAACTACTGTGACAATAATAGGTTCAATCCTCACTTCCTCGCTGTCACTGTGTAGAGCACAATACCATTAGCCAAATTTAGACATGAATAAATTATTTCCGTTTTGTATCAGGGGGGTCTTCACAGCAAATCTTCCTTTTATTGTGTGCAATTGTTTGCCATGTGCTTCCCTATGCAACCAGTTATTTGACTCTGATTTGAGTTGGATTACTTAGTTCTCAATGTGCATTTGCCCAAAGAAAAACACTCTGTACTCCTCTAAATCAGTATGGGTAACGTGAGCCGTCCCAGTAAAACCACATGTAGCTGTAACTTATTGGAGGTGACAAACACATCTGGAGCTCACAACACCAATGAACTGTCTGTTTTTTTCTTACCCTGAAGTGGTTCTCCCGGATGGACCCTTTGGCCACATACATGCGGCTCCCCTCTGCTCTAAGATGTTCATAAAAGGGCTCGTCCAGGATGAAACTGTCTATGAGGTTGCAGCCCACAAACAAGTTGGCATTTTCCCCGTGAACCTGAAGCGTGATGTTCTTCCACTGAGAATCCGACAAGTCAACATCCTCAAAGGAAACCACGTTCTGGGAGCCGTCCACCCAATACACCAGGTCCAGAGTGTTGGCCCGTCCGTTGGATACGATCTCAAACTGCCTCCGGCCGTTGGGGCTCTCCAAGCCGATCAGAGTGCCCCGAGAGCCGCGGTCCTGCCGAATGCTGGCCACGAATATGAAGCCCTCGTTGATTTGGATTTGCTGCAGGATTTGCTTGAGTATCGGTGGGCTCACGGGGGGCAGGTGGTCAAAGCGGAGGAAGCGATAAGCCGGGGCATCTGAGTTTTGGCCCCGGAACTGCTTGGCTCCCAGTGTCTTGCGTGAGATGCTGCTGATCTCAAATAAGTCAAATAGTGTCTCGTCCTCCTGCTCGCCATCTTCACAGCAGACAAGACAAAGAGAGGCATTTAGAAGTGATGTACAATCATATATGAAACAGGCCAGATTCTCTCAACTACTATATGGTTGGTATAAGCTACTTCAACTCCACAGTTCCTATTAGCTTCAATTAGACTCAATTGTATTAGCTCTTTCTAGTTTGGCATTGCCTGGTTTGGAAATACTTAAGTCATACTTAAGTCCTTAGTCCCAGTTTAGACTTGACTTTTTCCTTAGTCCCAGTTTAGACTTGATTTTTTTTTCCATGATTGGTGTGAAAACTTTGAGAGCCAATGAAATAGACCATAGCTAAACAGTAGCTTATTGTATTTTTTCTTTCACATTCAGAGTCACAGGGAAACATCCAAACAGCTGCACTGATAATCGGCATAATAACAATTTGCCTCCAATCCAAACACTGTATATCACTTGTGCAATTCTACTAAAATAAAACACGAACTCTAAAATATGATCACTTACCTTCAGTTAATGCGTTGAGGAGGTTTATTGATAAAAGCAGCAAGCAGAAACTCCTCGGTATCATATTTCCTATAACACCAAAGAAAGCTGATGTATGGATGATGCTAATTTACAAACATTTAGGAACTGTTTGAAAGCAAGCCAAGAGGCTAAAACAGATCACAAGAATAAGCAAACCACGACAAAGTAGCCCCGAAGAAGCAAGAAGGTCCACATTACAGGACTTACCTTAGGACCTGAGCTATCCTGGGTTTATAGATCCAGCAAATTATCCACCAACAGAAAAAAAAGAGGGAAAGGTTTAGGTGTCTAAACGCACGTGTTGATAATTCTGTATTGACCGCTTAGAATAAAAGCCGCGTCCCGTGCGTAAAAGTACGTCCACTTGGGTTGACAGGCTGGAGCGTTTGAGGCGCTACCACGAGCGAAGTCCTTGCCTCCCTGCGCTTTTATAGCGCAGAGGCAGCGCCGCGCCTGTCACTCAAACTGGAGTTGGGGGCAGTAGTTTTGCCGAAGAGACGGCGGCATTACATAATTACCTTCCTCTGGTGTAACGCGCGCAGACGGAGACTAATCGGTGCGTTGCGGGGAGACCATAAATAGTCTGCGAGGTGATGGGCGGGTACCGTTCTTCACAAATCTGATGCCCGAGCTGCCTGTATCTCTCACCCACCACCACCTCCTCACCACTGCTGCGGCTGGACTAGATTGACTTTTACTGGGGCAGACGACGAGGGAATGTGGGTTTAACCATGGGGAGGCAGTTACAGTCAAGACCACAAGGTAATGGTAATCTGTTTCTAGTTGTGTAGAAGTGGGTAGAGTTGATAATAGAGCAATAAAGGGTCTGTGATTTACCATGACAGAACACAAAGCATTGAGTCAAACAAACAAGAAACAACGAACCACAAGGAACAACAAGTAGCATGTGCATTAAACCAAAATTAGATCATCTAGATGAGGCCTGTCATAAATATAATCAAGAGGCTACATGCAGGGCCGGCCCAAGCATCCAGGGGACCCTAAGCAGAATGATGGGGCCCTCGCAGCTTCAATTTCTTTTGAGATAAATAAATAATATCCAACAGTCAATTCCCCCACACCTCAATCTGACTCTGTTCTAAAAGAAAGTAGACAACACTGCACAAATAAATCTAGAAATGGGTAAAATTACTAGATTTACCACTGATTTGAGCAATTGATTTCAAGAATTCTGCCAGTTTTTTACTCTTAAATTAAGAAACAAATATCTAATAGTATGCATAAAACAATCTTCATTTACTTGAAATACAAATGTTGTTGATGTTTGTTTGTTTTTTATTGAAGAGTATAAAACGTACCCCACAGGCAGAATTCTTGAAATGACTCAAATCAAGTGCAAAAATACAAATTTTAATAAAAATCTAACTTATTTCTAGCATTCTTTTGCAGTGTACTGATTTTGAGGAGATATTGGACATTTGAGGGAAGTTAATGAGGCTCACAACACCTGTAGCACAAATGTATGCACTATTGGGGCCCCCTGGTGGTCTCGGGGCCCTGAGCTGGGCCGGCCCTGGCTACATGCATTTTATGATCGGAACTTTGTGTGAGTAAATCCATTTTTATTCAAATTTCTAAATATGCTTGTGATCTGAGGCAGTCTGAGCTTTGGGGAGTTCCTAGCTCAGATGGTAGAGTGGGTCCTCATGATCAGAAGGTCGGGGTTCCACTCTTGGTTACCGCAGGTGTACTCCTTGGGCAGAGTGGTGGTATAGTGGTGTTCGGAGGGACCAATGCATTAATTGGCCTCGCTTCCGTCCATTTACCCCGGGCAGCTGTGGCTACAGTGATAGCTTGTCACCACCAAGTGAATGAAGAACGCAATGGTAAATAAATGGTCTCAACTTATACATCGCTTTTCCACCTATGAGGCACTCAAAGAACTTTACAGCAAGGAATCACTCACCCATTCACACTCATTCATACGCCAATGTATGCAGACACTGTGGGCAAGGTGGGTGAAGTGTCTTGCCCAAGGACACAACATCAGTGTGCAGCTGCAGGAGCCAGGATTTGAACCCCTGACCTTCCAATCATAAAACTCCTAATTTCTTTTCTGCTTTTATCATGATTATTTCATTGATATGACCTTACTACAGCAAAGAGATGATATAAATTCAATTTGTTCTAAAAAATAAAGATACTAAACACTTGGTGGTTTTTTTTAGAAGCAAAAAAAAACACAAAAATTTAAACCTCTAGGGGGAAAAAAACCTCCTAGATCCAGAAGAGAGCCTATAGATTTAAAGCATACATTTTCCCACGTTAACCTTTATTTGGAGACGGAATGAGGACTGTAGTACTTCCATTTAGACAAAGATGATCTAACAACAACAGTAAGTCAAACATTAGATTCCCAGCTATGTCTGCAATGTGGAAAAAGAACATGAAAATGACAACTAGGACAATAGATACTTTGGATGCCTCCATCGCACTGGCAAGCTCCGTCTTGTGTCTGGAGATCATCAGCTTTTCTCTGCGTCAGAGGAAGAATAGCTGATACAACATCTCACTCGGGGAGCCCTGTGGAGCTGGATGTGGGCAGCCCAGTGTTTACCAATCATAATCATCGTGGTCTGTGTCTAATGAAAATGTGCATTCCACCGAAGAAACTGTGAGAGAGGAGCAGATGTTTTAAAGCAAATATTGAAAAACATGAATTGTATACCAACAAGACAGTAATTATTCTATAAACTGTCCAAGGCCAAACGATACCCAGTGGTATAAATTAGGCTCGGCCTGAATACACCCCTCCAGGCCAGAAAACCTTTCACATTTTAGTTGACTTTTTAGATGTTGTGGTTTTGTTCTCAAATATTTTTATTATAAAACAAATCAAAATCAAACAAAAAATGTAATGAAGGGGAAAAAAGAAAAACATATTTTTTTTTGTCAGAGATTTTGTGAGAAAAAAATCAGTTTGACATGAAATGTTAATACAAATGTATAACAACAAGCCATGTGTGCCCATTTTCCTCCCTTTATAGGGCAAGTTACCGTTGTTGATCACTTCCCAACACTTTACATATGACCTCCCTGCTGCACTTTAGTAAAGTAAAGAACATGTGTCCCTCACTCAGCCAATCAGAACCCTACATCACAGATTTGACCAGTCAGCAGAGACCTTGTGCGCACTAAACTTCCTGTTTTCTCTTAAGTCCAAAAAAGGAGCTAGTTTGGCTAAATTCACCTTACATTTCTGTACATAAAATCAAAACTAACAATGGTAAGTTAATGAAACCTACACATTTTACAGTTGAATAGTTGTGTTAAGTGATGATATAAGTGTTGTTTTTGGAGGACGTAGTTAAATGAGAAATTACAGCATGAAAAATGCAGGCACCATTTTTGATCATACGCCCTTCTAAGACTTGCATTGACTTTTTGTTTTTGAGGTGTTTATGAGACAAGGTGCCATTTTAAATGTTGTCCAACATGATACCAGTGTTATAGCTGTTTTAATTGATCAATATTATGAATAATCTTTATTGTCATTGCAACAAGTACAGCGGAAATTTTGTAGTCCAGTTGGTGTCTTCCAAAAAAATGTCAATAAATGTTAAAAGGCAATTAATGGCACATGCACACACTCATCAGTTACATTAGGCCTATGGTCGGTTACATTAGACAGCATTCAGTGTGGCAACTGCACTTGGATAAATACTGTACTGAAATCATCTATTTGTCCTGGTCTTAATGGACCTGTACTTACTCCTTGAAGGTAGTAATTGAATGAGGGAGTGTCCTGGATGTGAGGTGTCCCTGATGATGGTTTGGGCCTTCTGTATAGCTCTGTCAGAGAGAGGAGAGGGCAGCCAGTGATCTTCTGAGCAGTGTTAATGATCTTCTGAAGCACTTTCCTCTGAGCCCCGTGCAGCTGTTATACCACACACACATGCAGTATGTGAGGATGCTCTCCATCGAGCACCTATAGAAGGACACCAGCAGCACCTATAGAAGGACACCAGCAGTCTCTGGCAGATGTTGTTTTTCCTTAGGATCCTCAGGAAATACAGTCTCTGTTTGGCCTTTTTCCGTAACTCAGAAGTGTTAACGCTCCAGCTCAGGTCCTCCTCAATGTGGACTCCAAAGAAACGGAAGTCTACCCTCTCCATGCAGCCTTCTCCAATGTGCAGAGGAGCCAAGTCGCTTCTCCACTTCTCCAATGTGTCATTAGGCTTCTCTTGCCAATAACTACTTTTTATAACTTGATAAAGTTACGCTAAGTTTTTATTAAGTCATTCAGAGACAGTTTCAGCCCATTTCTAGTTACAGCTATAGTGAATTTCAGTGATTGATTTTTGTCAGATTTGTGACTTTTGTTTGTATTTTTATACATTATGATTTTTACTCCCCTAAAAGGGCGAGGCATCAAAAATGGTCACTTTGTTCATAATGATTTTGGACATGATAATGATCAATTTTGTTAAAAGTTATGTACTCCAGTAACACATAAGGTTGAATTTTTAGAATTGTAGTATTATTTTAGAATTATAGTATAATTATAGAAGTATTTCAACGAGCGCCCTATGAAGGGTTAATGCATCACATATCGACTTTATGCACTTTGAATTATCATAATGACAATGTTTTAACATTTTTTGTGCCATTTTTTTTTTTTACAGCAATCCAGCCCTAGTGACAGACATACTGTATCTTAACTGTACATAAAATAACTTGATTAAAAAAGATGCTAGATCTTTAAAATCTAAGACTCACATCCACCTCTCAGCCACACGTAAGTAATTCTTGCGCATATCATTCAACATTGCTGAAATAATTGTGGGTTTAATCTGGCCTGGAGGGGTATGAAATAGCAAAAGTCTTATTATACCTCAGGGTACAAATTGGCCAGAGCAGGGCTATACTCTGGCCTGTTATATCGGCACTGAGGATGACGTGGAACACAGTAACCAACTGAGCTTTGGTGGGATTTGAGCTGACAGCTGTGTGGTTGCCAGTCTGGAAGAAATATCTTATGTATGGAACACTAAATACATGCATAATTGCAAAATAAAAGATTTGCTTAAATTCAAAGCCTGGGCAAAACTATACATTTTATACAATCCTCCATATTCACAGGAAGGATTTGGATTGAAACAAATAAGCCTCATAGTTGTTGATCTGTGAATTTGTACCAAGAAGCCAGTGCTTGAAAATAAAAACATTTCTCCCATCCAAAATATTTCATAAAACTATTCAGATCATTTGGTTCAGACAGTCCTTGAAACAGTGCAGACCTATTAAGATCTAAAAGTGATGGATGTCAGTTAAGCTTGATAAACAACTTAGTTTCCAGCTCTGGTCTCCAAGCCGTGACTTCACCCCGAGGTTTATGTGTTTTTCAGCAAGAAATTGGTTCAGTGTGACTCCACAGCTCGGTCCAAAAAGGAAATCTGGCACCTGAGCAGTGCAAACAACCCACAGCCATACGTTAACATGCAAATTTCACATTCACACATAAAACAACAGATAAAAGTAAAGATCCTTGGTAGAACATTTGTTTTAAGATTTAGAGATTTTCTTCAAATAGGCAAGTCACTTTGTGGTTGTTAACCACGCCAAATCCTGAGTAATGCCAATGAAACTAATTTGGCTAGAAAGGTTGGCATTGTAAAATAACCTTCTCTTGCATAAGATCCCAGATGGGATGACTATCCATGGCAGGATATTGTACAAATTAATTATAGGATTTCAGAAACTATGGGGAATGGCCCCTATTAAAAAGTGGGGACACTGTGTAGTAATAATAGACCTAGACAGACAGAAGTGAGGCCACACCACTCACTCCCCACATTCACACATGAGGAAGGTGGATGAAGTGTCTTGCAAACAGACACAACGGCAGTCTGCATCCAACCTCTCAGTTACAGCATGACAAGCTCTACCAACTGAGCTACTGTCACTTTTCAGAAAATATGGGTAATGCCCCCCCAACAAACAAACAAACAAACAAACAAACAAAGACCACATCATCATCTCTGTTTTCACATTGTTTCCACAGTTCTCATCATAGAGTGGAGTCACTGAAAAAGCTATTCCTTTCTGTTTCTAAGGAAAAGTGCAACATGTATCTCAGACAGGGATTCCAAAGACTGAGATGAAACGGTGTGAGGCGTTTCACTTCGTTGTTAAACGTGCCTCCCTCAGTTATTTTCACTGTCAAAATATTAGTGCTTCTCTGTCACCGCACATCACTTCACTGCCACTGTCTCCATTTGTTTCTGTCTCTCTCTCTCTTCAAACACATGCGAGCGCTGATCCACTTTATTTACATTTGGCGAACTACAATTACACTCAAATTCATCTTAGACCGCGCTCTTTCATTTTGTCCCGCTCCCTGTTTCTGCAGCAGGAAGTCACAAGGCAAACCAATTTGACCGCAATTAACACAAATGGAAGATTTTCTTTCTTTTTTGACAACAGATCAGTATTAGGTGGAGCCTGTGACACTGAAGTAATGAGAGTAAAGTATTTATTTGGGGTCTTATTGTGGAACTCGACATTGCTATTGAGCACATTGTGTGAAACAGCACTCACAGATATTGCTTGTTATGGAATAATTTACTCCTGCAATACTTTTCGGCACAGATTTCTAGCAAATATTTTCTTTATGAGGCCACTGATACATCACCTCGAAAGCAGAGAGGCTGTGGAACATTGGGTGCGATCACACACACCATTAATCATTAAAATGCTTCACAGTGGGTAGCTGTCCTTGTGTCCTGGAAAGAAAATCTAACTATGCACCGAGACACAATGTCCACAACTTCCCAGGCTCTGATTTATTGTTCCATAAAGTGAATGGAGTGTAGCACCGGCAACCTCTGACTGTCCCACCGTTCAGTCACACTTATATTACACAGCCTCGGGAGGCGTCAAGAGATACTGTTAAATAGTTCTGAGAGCAGGTACAGCCGCAGTCAGCTTTTCAGGGTTCTGATCTACACAGACATAAACTAATGTGATTATGTTATTGTAGAAAATAAGTCCACACAAGCTCAATTGAATTATTTGATCATTTATAATAAAAATAAATTACTTATATACAGTACCGTATTTCCCGGACTATGAGTCGCACCGGAGTATAAGTCACACCGACCAAAAAATGCATCATGAAGAAAACAACATATACTGTATACTGTAAGTCGCACTGGACTATAAGTGTACTGTCGCACTGGACTATAAGTCGCATTTTTTTGAGGGGAAATGTATTTTACAAAATCTGAGACCAAGAATAGACATTTCATCTTGAAAGGCAAGTTATAATATTACAGAGGTGGAAGAAGTACTCAATATTTTTACTTAAGTAAAAGTGCAGATACAGGATCAAAAATGTACTTAAGTAAAAGTAAAAGTATCAGATTCAATTTCTACTTAAGTAAAAGTATAAAAGTTGCCGCTGTAAAATGTACTTCATAAGTAAAAAGTAAAAGTATTAAATCAGGACTAAACCGGGACTAAAGTGGGACTAAATTACGATTAAACCAGGTCTGAACCAGGACTAAACCAGGACTAAACTAGGACTAAACCAGGTCTAAACTGGGACTAAAACAGGTAAATCAGGACAAAACTGTGACTAAACCAGGTCTAAACCAGGACTAAACCAGGTCTAAACTGAAACTAAGCCAGGTCTAAATCAGGACTAAACCCAGATTAAACCAGGTCTAAATCAGGACTGAACCCAGATTAAACTAGGTATAAACTAGGACTAAACCAGGTCTAAACTGGGACTAAACCAGTTCATCACAGAG
>OMNZ01036642.1:0-10239 GCA_900303255.1 Lesueurigobius sanzi | reverse complement strand
CAAATAATAGAATAAAATGAATTAATATATTTGTTTGACCCCTTGGCTAATTCAGAACGTATCACAACACACAAGCAACTAGGTTTAACTTGCTGAGCACATTCAGTGTGATAAAAAACATATATTTAGTATAGGGCTGAAACAACTAATCGATTAATCGTCAACTAATCGATTATTGAAATAGTTGTCAACTATTTTAGTAATCAATTAATCGGTTCTGGGATATACAGACTCAGACACAGTAAGAATTACATCAAAATTTTGTATTTTTTGTGAAAAAACTATGTTGACTCTGAAGGCATTGGTTCTAGAAGTTTTTTTTGCTCTGATTGTTCCAAATCTTGGATCATAATCTAATCCGAGCAGAAAGAGGACTCTCTCGCTCTCACTTCTACAATCCCAGAATGAATTTTAGAGGTTCTTAGCTTTCAAATGAGCAATGACATGTGGAACTTGTACAAAGAGCATCCTACAAACATTAGCTTTAACTTTACTCCATCAAGACGTCCTCAAACGGTGTCACTTTAGCTTCATGTGCAAAAAGCTTTTAACAATTACACTTTCCATGCACCTTTTTGCGCCAACCGATTAATCGTAAAAATAATCGGCCGATTAATCGATTACCTAAATAATCGTTAGTGACAGCCCTAATTTAGTACACTCATAAGATCCTTTTTCATCCGTTTCTATGGAATATACATTATATTGTATTATGGGTGCTGTACCTGGATACGCTCATATCGCGATACGTATCATATCGTGGATCCTGTATCGGGAGGGATATGTATATCGGCTTCGCCTCGCACTACTCCTTTTCCACGCTGGCCTTCGGTTATAATAGCCCCTTCGCCAGCCTAGTGGCGCTCGGGCCTAAATACTAAACAGAAATAATTTACTGTCAGGTGCTCACGTCCCACGAATAGTTCCAAATTTCTGCTGAAGATTGAAAGAAAAATGAAGGTCAAACTAAGAGAAGAGACTGTAATAGGCCACTCACAGAAAATTATGATAAATAATCTTCTGCATGGACCAGACTTTTTATTATCAAGACAATTTTATACAGTATAAATTTGAGATACTGTATGAACCAAACTAACTTCTACACATATCACTTAATCATGTCCTTGCTTATTGTTTGGAGACTCTTCTTCAGCTGTTGAGCAGTACACAAATTATTATCTTTATGGGTTTTGGGGAATAGGACAAAGATGTATATTATGTCAGCTGCACACTCTTTACACAGGACAGGCCTGAATCATGTCCGTCCTTCAAGAATGCGGCTTTTGTTGTGATTTTAAATATATTTTTGTGGATGTTGAGACAAAAATACAAAAAGCGTATGTCTGTGCTGTGCCATCCTCAGTTCAATAAAACATTAGAAAACCAAAGGGCACATTGTTGATCTACTCTTTAGATAGAAATGGAGCTGCAAGTCATGTGATAATGAATACATCTAATCAACTTTATAGTTTCCTAAAAATGAAAAAGGGGAACAAATAATCAAGTGAAATCCTATTATAATATAATTCAATTCAACTAGGAATTTCATATGATCAACATATTTTGGATCGGGCAAACAAGTCTGCCTTTTGTAATCTGTGCCATGAAATAAAAACTAAAGGGCGCAATTTGCTTTGTTTTTTTTTTTCATTTCAGCATAAAACAGGGCAGTGGAAAAGCAATTCACAGTGGCTTCCAATTATTTAGGTAATACAAAAGTAAAACAACAGAAATAATGTTATTTAAAACATAAAACCTGTCAACACCATAGTTCAAGTTTATAGTTGATATTTCATTCTTAAATGGATGAGTTTAAAGTTTGCATTGTGATCAAGATTAAAATATATATACAGTACAGGCCAAAAGTTTGGACACATCTTCTCATTCAATGTGTTTTCTTTATTTTCATGACTATTTACATTGTAGATCCTCACTGAAGGCATCAAACCTATGAATGAATACATGTGGAGTTATGTACTTAAAAAAAAAAGGTGAAATAACTGAAAACATGTTTTATATTGTAGTTTCTTCAAAATAGCCACCCTTTGCTCTGATTACTGCTTTGCACACTCTTGGCATTCTCTCGATGAGCTTCAAGAAGTAGTAAGAAAACACATTGAAGTAAGAAAACACATTGAAAACACATTGAATGAGAAGGTGTGTCCAAACTTTTGGCCTGTACTGTATATATATATATATACACAACAATGACTGTAACGCTTGTTAGTACAGATTAGGGATGCACCGATCCACCGTAAAATTGTCAACATCGGGTATCGATTAAAAATATCCAATTCTGAACCTATACTTTTACCACCTTATGTTAATAGACTATGGCCATGCTGTATGTCTTT
The DNA here is from genome assembly GCA_900303255.1 of Lesueurigobius sanzi. Taxonomy (NCBI): domain Eukaryota; kingdom Metazoa; phylum Chordata; class Actinopteri; order Gobiiformes; family Gobiidae; genus Lesueurigobius; species Lesueurigobius sanzi. The sequence goes on along the minus strand of OMNZ01036642.1, from coordinate 7,885 downwards.
GAAAGCTCTTAACGTGTAGAATTCAGTCACCTAATTACTAGTCTTACACTCCGCAGTAGTACTATTAATCACCGTGCAAAATACTGCAGTTAGCAGCAGTATGCGAAGGCTAGCTTAAACAAGTCAAGGCTGCGGCAGAAGCTATGACAGTAGTGAAATAGGCTAATAGACCAGTTCACACTGTTTACTGTGCATGCGCAAGGTCAAAGGTGAAGGCCACATCAGGGTTGTATCAATTAGGGCAGGGCGATATGACCTAAAATCGATATCACAATATAAAAAAGAAATATCACAATAACAATATATTTGACGATATAATTGACAACGGATGAAATATTTCAAAATCCCAGCTTCACGCCTATTGGAATTTTTTTTTTTTTTTCATAGCGCCATGCTAATTTCTAATTTCCTTTTAATTTGATCTACTCAAGCAACATACATCCTTCAATTCGTTTCACGTTTTAAGCAGCTGCCCCTAAAGCCTCCACTGTCAGTGTTTATGCTGTGTATATTTGAGTGTAGCATTAGCTGTGACCTCCATCTGCCGCTGGTCCTGACTTCAGTCTAAATCAGCGCATGATAATTAGATCACATCCACAACGATATAAAAAATTACGACGATATCCAAACCTCAACCACCGATACGATATGGCCCAGCCCTATTATCAATGATCGATGATATCATATTGACTTACAAATGATTAGCAGCACAAAACAAAGAATTGTTTATGTCGGGTCACATTACGCAATGCACTGACTGGGGATGAGTTGGGTGTAGTATTATGATACATTATTGAATAAAAACTGCACTTCCATCTAGTTTACTGCACGGCTATTCTTTGCTAGCAGGCTCGCACTTGTCTCCATTTGTCTTTGTCGTCCATCTAAGGGACGAGTGGTTTTCTCATAACATCAGACGTAATTGCTGAGCTTTGGTTTTGATCGATATTTTTACATATCCATGGTTTTGATGTTGCCATATTGGCTCTGATGAGGCCTTAACCTTTGACCCGCGCATGCGCAGTAATGCTTCTGAGAAGCTTCGAAGAACTTTGTGAACTGGTCTATATTGGCCACTAGTTTTTGCATTTTAGTTTGAGAAATACTGTTACAGAATTACTGACATAACAAACTTATATTGCATTAATGATCAGATCATTGTACTGTATGTTCGAAGTTTCTATTTAATGTGACAAGGACCAGTCACTGTTTCACTGCAAATTCACTGCAGTTCCTTGGCATAAACAAATAAGTCATCTACAAACATACTTCTGTGAAAATGTCACAGTATCGGTTGGTATCGAGTACCAGTAGCTATTTGAACCCCAAGTATCGGTATCGGAAGCAAAAACGCTCTAGCATCTCTACAGATGCAATCGTTTGTTAAAAATTGTCCAGCCGTAATGTAAAAACTTACACTGATGAATACCAGGCTTTTGGAAAAAGTGAGCTGTGAACGCTGATAAGGCCACAGTGGGAGTGAACACCACACACTCCCCTGAACACTTAGCCTGGTACTGACAGCTCCGTGACCTCTGACCCACCATCCATCAGGCGCTTCAACAGGCCAGTATCAACATTATAGCCTAAGTAAGTAGTCCAGGGTTTCCCGCAGCGCTTTCCTGCTTAGACACAGGGCTGCTGCCTTAACTAACGTCTAAAAAGATTATTTTTTTTACAACGTCAGATATTTGTATTGTTCTTGTTCCAGATGTTATTTTGAAAAGCTATAAAGATGTTTATTTATTATAAGATATTGTATCATCTTATTACTGCCCCATGACGCCCCTGGACAGACACCATCTTAAAGGGACTCAACGGAGGTTGTCCATTTTCATACTCGTGACTGCCACCTCTGGCCGTCCGCGTAACTGCAGTCTCCATGTTAAGCTGGTGAATGACTGCTGCCTCGGCCCGAACACGCAACTTTAGAGTGACGGTGCAGGCTTATAGCGGCAATTGAGTGGGATAGGTGTGGGCTCACAGTACAGCGCGGGACATTGCTGGAGCATGTAGGGGGTGGAAAATATAGATATATATTTTTATTTTATCTTCCGTAGAGTCCCTTTAACTAACACATTTTCTGGGGGAAACCCTGTAGTCCTTAACATGACATAAGATCAAACGGCAACATCTAAACTCAATGCTGCATGTTAATCCTAATTAATACATAAGACATAATACTTAAAATTTGAGTATAGTTCATCAATTAAATGTAGTAACAATTGTTTTCAGGAAGTAGTAATGACAAAATATTAAAAACCCTATACTGCAGGAACAGGAACAGGATAAACAAACTGGTTAAAAAGGCCGGCTCAGTGATCGGCCTGAGCCTGGACTTGGTGGACATTATTATGGACAAAAGGATGAGAATCAAACTGCAAACCGTCCTATCCTTGAAGGATCACCCATTACATAGTATTTTGAGTGAACTTAAATCACTTTCAGTGAGCGGATGGTGATGCTGAGGTGCTCCACGGATCGTTTTCGATCGTTTTTCCCTTTTATTCCTGCAGCTGTGCGTTTTTATATCTTGGCTGCAGGGGAGGAGCAGAGAAACTCAGGTTCTGGGGGGACATCAATTGCTAAATTATTGCATCTAAACTCAGGAAGAACTGGACATATTTCAACAATTATTTTAGGTATATATCCCCCAGCCCTAGCATGATTGTTTTAGTTCAGATGCCCTCCCTGAAAGAACATCAAATTGTGGATTAAGTACATATGATGCAATGGTAGTGCATCTTTGTGGTTTATAAACCCTATAAAATAAACCCTCATAAAACCATTACTCATTAGTTTATTACACATTGCACATTGTTAAAATGTGAATCAGGGATCTATCCCAAAAGCCTGAACACTGTACAACTGGATCACATTTACTAGATGAGGGGAGATTATGTGGAAGGGAGAGACAATGCACTGAAACAGGAAGTAAAGGATTGTGTGACCCAAAGTTTGGACAGTTTGTAAAATACACATGCCTCCAGCTGCTGTGCCCCCACACTCCTCAGCTCCTCCAGCTGTGCTACAGATGTGCTCTAAAAGTTACCCTTTTCCTCACACTGGGGTTCGTAAACCCACTCACGTAAGACTGCAACAATAATGACGTTATTCATATTCACACTGTTACACATTGACCTTTAGTTTTATTAAGAAGCTTTTGGTTGTCTCAGTTTTCACTTTCACTAATAAAATGTATTTAAATTGTATAACCCAATATCTGTAAAGGAATTAGGATTTTAATCTGTGAAAAGTGCTTTACAAATAAATTCTAGTCATTCATTTACAAGCTTACCAGCTCTTTCAATTCAACATTTACAAAAAGATAAGAGCTTTATAGGACTGGCACCTGAATGTTTTTCTCTCCGTTTATCAAGGCTTGAACGGACATAAACTGCACACTGTCTAGTTGTGACTGAACACCTGGACACTGCAGCTCATTGTATTCAACCCTTTGTACAAAGTAAAATGAGTCAAAAATATAGTCAGGCTAACGGATTAGCATGACAGCTCCAAGCCCTATGTTGTTGACCTAACACATGATTAGCTGCTGCTGCTGGTTGCCATGTTGGAGTGAAGTAATGACACCTACAATGCAAAAAGTAAAAATAAGTATCTATAATAATAATAAGCGTACATTTGTCCTTGATTTGAGCAGCTAAGTAAAATGATCTGCCAATTATGGAACATTTAAAATAAGAAAAAAAAACAATTTAGAGTAAATTTAGATTTATTTTCTAATTTTAAGTCCAATGAGATGTCATTTCTTCTCATTTTAAGTGCAAAAATACTTCCATAATTGGCAGATAATTTTACTTACTTGCTCCAATCAAGGGCAAATGTACTTCTTTCAATAAAATTATACTTATTTCTAGATGACTTTTTGCAGTGTATCAATTGCACAGTGATTGATGCAGCTGTCGTTCATTGTGACGTTGCCCAGTCGGGCCAAAAAGCCAGAAATGACTTAAGTGTGACGTTTTAAACCGATATTCCACATTTGAGACTTGAGAGTCTTATGAACCTCAACGTTTTCCACAGAATTCTCCTTAGACTACGGTGGGCCCTGGTGATGTGTTTGGAGTCAATTATTGCATCAGGATAGATTCATTTTCTATGTTTATGATGATTTAAGACGTAAAAAAACCATCTTTTGTCATACCTTTTTATTCGTCATTCTATGTTTAGAATATGGGAGAGGAAATTAAGACTATGGGCATCAACCATAGTCTCCTCTATTGATGGGAAACACTGCTAACCTTATGCCAGTGAACAAAGAAATGATAGATAGTAAAATGATGACCAGGATGGTGAGTCACATGACAGAAGTGGTCTCTTATGTAGGGCGAGGTAATGGGCCAAAAATAAATAAAAACTGATTGATCACGGATTGCTTTCCAATTCAGTTCTACTTTATTTTAATAATGGCTCATTCCATGTGAAATCAGCACATTTTGGGCAAAGAATCTGCTGGACAGACTGATTTGCTTCTAACCTGGCTTGAACGTAGTTGATATACCCAATAGTGAGTGTAAAGTTTGAAGTTGGTTTATATTGTAGTTTTTGAAATAATGTTACAATTAGCCTGCCTAATATTGGAAATACACCCCTCGAGCCATCACCTTATCGTGGTGGAGGGTTTGAGCACCCGAATGATCCTAGGAGCTCTGTTGTCTGGGGCATTATGCTCCTGGTAGGGTCTCCCATGACAAACAGGTCCTAGGTGACGGGTCAGTGGTTCAGAAGCCCCTTATAATGACACCATCAAGGACTGTTACGTCGTGAGGCCAGTCCTCCTATGGACCCACCACCTGCAGGAGGAGCCATAAGGGACTGGAAAAAGTAGCGGAAGAAGATGGATGGATATTGGAAATATTACATTTGTGCATTATTTCAAACCATCGTACGTTGGTTTGAAAATCATCAGATTGATAAAACTGTTCGATAACAAAGTCATGTAGACAAAGCAATACCAGGACTGTTGCCTGATAAATATTAATAATGGCTTACACTTGTATTGCAAGCCAGTGCCACCAGGGCTGTAGCCAGCAGTTTACAAATAATAAGGTGAAAATATTTATGTGGGTGGTCTTGGAGTTCTCCCCCAGGAAATTTTGAATTACACAGATGCAATTTGGTACAATCTGATGTATTTTAGATGACCATGTTCTATTTTAATCAGTCTTCTTACACAATGACACAAATAAACAAAATTAGAACACAGGCTACGTTATTATTACTTTACTCTTAAACAGCACTCACAATTTTAAAGCTGGTATTGATTTAAGTGTATTTATTTATCTATTGTTTTAAACCCTGATTGGACATCACATGTGTTGATGTCTGTGAAGCCTCTGAGGTGACTCTTGTTGTAATATTGGCCAATACAAAACTAAATTGATTGTGTTTCCCAGTGGGGCCTGAGGTCTCCCATCACTGACCTGACCAGGCCCTGCTTAGCTTCAGAAATCTGACAGGATCAGGCAGACCAAAGGCGGTATGGCCATAAGACAGTGTCAGTGCCCCCTGCTGGACAGGTATGGAATTCCTTCCTTCCTTTTTTTTATGTTGGCTTCCCCCTAGTGGCTGGATTGAGCATTTGAATGACTTCTTTTCAAATGCATAACCCCTGACAGGAATGGGCTAGAGACTTTTTTTGTTACATGTTCAGAAATTTAGGCTCTACAAGCCTCGGGCCGGATGAAATCCTCGACACCCCTTTATTTAACACAAATGTTACTCCTTTTAACTCCTCTAAACACCTAATGAGCTATAACAGGCAGAGGACTGTTTGGGGTCAGTCATGTGACAATCAAACTCCAGATAGGTCCAGGAGTTTTTGTTTACTTTTTTTTTTTTTTATCTCTGTCTTTGAACCTCTCTGACTGTGCTGCTCAGTGGACTTTTGCTCTGGCGGGCTGCAGTCAGATTGTTTGACAGCACACACTTGAACCAATGTTTTATTTCTCTTTGCAACTCTGAGCGTATGTGTGCGCACAAATGCCTCTTTGTCATCCATACACTCACATGGCAGCAGCAGCAGTCAGCAGGAGCAGGGCCCAGACCCCGCTCCGAAATAGACTACTTCAGATTTTCCACATCACATTCACACACCAATATGAGTGGAAAGGAAAAAAGATCATGCCTAAACGGAAGGAAATGAGTAAGAAGTCAGGACAATCTAGCTTTTGATATCAAGGGCCTGCGGTGCAAGCCCTGTCAAAGCCCCCGCGAAGTCAAATTGTTGTCGACACCGAGCAAAATGATGAGTAGAACAAAGAGAAAGCAGTAAGTAGTGCATCCTCTGAGTCAGGAAGAACCTTGGGAAGCGCTTCCTGCCTCCTCGTGGACAATGGCTTCCTCCTCATCACAAACACAAACCTACGAAATTCAATCTCCAATGGCTTGCCGTAGTATAACATAACTCAGCCTTTCCTTTATGGTTTTCTGCGCGACGGATCAGCTTACTGCGCAATGATTTAATGGAAGTCAGACGCATGTAGCCTAATGAATTTCCCAAATGACACCTCCCTCGACTTGAGATACCCCAGAGCACATAACCAACTATGTGAGGAATGCAGACGGCAAAAACCTTTGTAGATACAGAGAGAGGTCCCAATCGAATTGAGTTGTGCACACACGTCTTCGAGAAAATTTAATTGTGAAAACTGCTCTTACGGGGCCCATGGGAGGTTTTTTTCCCTTCACTGCAAAGTCTACAGCTCACACAGACAGCACTCAAGGGGTTATTATGACTGGCTGCGTAGTAAAAATTAAAAATATTACAGCTTGTAGGTCAATATTTTGTCTAACGGTACACAATAGATGTCAAGAGTTAGAGCAGCCAGCCAAGCGTGGTACAAATATGGTTGCAGTTAAGCGGGGAATCAAATCCTTTGTTATGCTTTCAGTTCTGGCTCCAAAGGCCAGACCATCATGAGAAGTGGAGTGACTGAGAAAATTGCCAGCTGGCCCATACAGGTCTAAAACTGTCCTATTTTCATACAAGGCTTTGCACAAATCTTGATATTCAGTTAGGCATGCTTGGATGTGAAAAAGTACCTAATTCAACATTACGAAAGCTAAAAATCACATCTTGTTTTGAGTAGTTTTGGTTAGATTTGCTACCGTCATAGATTACTTTGTCTTAAATTTTCATGGCATTTCTGATTCTTTGCTTCAAATAAGAAAATAAGATTATGATTACAGATAATGAGACAAAACCAATATTCTTACCCCATTGGCAAATAAGTTTACATAAAATTAGGGCAGCACAATACATCGCAAAAAAATATCGTATCGCAAGAAGCCACAAAATATCGCAAATTCACTCTCTAAAACCAAACGTGCATGGAACTTACTTTTAGTTATAACTTTCGTAATTTAGTTGGCCTTGGTTTGGTTCTGATTTGGTATTTTTGGAGTCTTCTTTTGACACACTTTGCTGAAAAAGACATTACAACGGTTTATCTAAGTAGCGCAATAATATTGTCTTTGCGATATTGCACGCCCGTATCGCATATCGCAAGTTTTTTGCAATATCGTGCAGCCGTACATAAAATAATGAATCAGTCAGGAACACCCCAGAAAAAGCTAAATAAATAATCTAGGTCAAACTAAATCGTATGTAGAAAAAGAGAACGAATTCAGATTAGTATTCTGAATTAGCGTAATTTCAACTAATCTACGTACGTAAAAAAAAAAAAAAAAAAAAAAAAAAAGACGCATTCAATTCTGCAGAAAGGTGTGTGTGGCTAAGATTGAAACAACAACAACAAAAAAGAATAAACTTGGCATAAGAAACGAGGGCAGGAAAGTTCACTTCGTAAATCAAAGTGTTTTCTTTTAGCCAAATTACTTTTCCATTCGCGTTGTCAGTGTA
>OMNZ01036639.1:7906-24572 GCA_900303255.1 Lesueurigobius sanzi | reverse complement strand
AGTTTTTATTGTGGACAGTCTAAGGCACACCTGTGCAATAATCATGCTGTCTAATCAGCATCTTGATATGCCACATCTGTGAGGTGGGATGGATTATCTCGGCAAAGGAGAAGTGCTCACTATCACAGATTTAGACAGATTTGTGAACAATATGCTCCAATATCCGATACCAGTATCGGATCAGTGCATTTCTAGGTCTAGGGTTGGGATTTGGTATATTTTCAGACAAACCAACTCCTAGAACTATCCAAAATTACAGCAGACCATCCCTCCCGAGGAGACTGTCTAACACTAACCATTGGCTAGTTCTCCGTGAAGCTAGTTAGCATACGGGGGTGGGCTCCTGAACCCGGAAGCTCCTATTGACTTTCCATTGAAACGTTTTGGCCCCTCTTTAACTCATTATTGAAAATAGTCTTGTTAATATTACCCTGAAGTACTTGTCTTACCACGTGCTACACCGTCCTGTTCTTTGTCTTTTAATATTTTCAACATTTTTTAGGATATTTACAAAAAATAACTGGCCAATCAGGTGCCTTCTGCGGTTGCCATTAGGACGTAATTCGCACATACCACATACCAGGCTCCAAAAATTCAACATTGCTGCTGTTCAAAACAGCTAAACTGCTAGCATGCATTCCTGCAGTGGTCAATTTTGAGATTTTTGTCCCTTACTTAGTTTCAGTGTCAAAATAAAAATAAAGACCAAACTGGCCTCTTACGATGGCAATTTTATGATTTGTCGAGTCACGCTTCAGACATTATCAGGAAGTGGGAAACAAGCTTTCCATCCGTGTTTCCCACGCATATCCATTCACAAATATTGACATGTGTGGTATCCACGAGACCAAAAAGACGCTGTAATCCATATATGGTCATTTACTTTCTGGGAGAAGCCAGTGGCAAAAGATGTAGATGCACATTAGTTATTGTCATTTTTTTTCTCAAACTAAGGTTTTCATTACACTCTTCTCCACTAAAGTTGTTCCTACAAACATTTTACTTAACCTTTAAGCCCCATCGTCCCCAATAATGGCTCTGCGCTTTCAGATACATTTCTGATGTTATTTGCTACACCACAGTGAGGAAAAAGGCCTTTTTGCTGGGAAATGTTTTTTTTTTTTCAGGCGGAAATTGGAACAACACATGGGAACCTCATTTTATTGTCAAACAACATGGTTTATTATTATTTCACTTCCAAGGTCATCCCTAAGCTCTCCCAAATGTGTGGACCCCAAGATTAACCATGTACAGCTACGATCTGGCCCTCGAGCATAGAACCTCTAAAATGATTTTGGGAAATATTGCTGCACAAATCAACAAAGTACTAAGTAAGTAAGAAAGTACTGTCAATTTCTTTAACCTCTTAAACCACAACAGGTGCCCAATGTGGGTCCTATAGGGTTTAGGAGGTTAATACAATGACAATAAAATCATTTTGACATCTGCATTTTTAACAGTTGCGAGGCAAACTTCACCATACAAGTCTGCCCTTCACCTCAATCCAAACTGTAGCCTCTTGTAATCATGTCAGGTTGTGGTGTCCCATAAACGCAGCCCATTTTTACACCATTTTTGGACCCTTGCGCGGCCGCATAAACCTGTCACTTGTCAGCCCTCGCAGCAGTCAGACCGGGGGGTGTTTGTTTGTTTGATGTGTTGTTGTAGCGGTAGTTTTTGTGTCTGGATCAGAGACTCAGAGCGGTGCAGTAACATCAGAGAGTACCTCAGCGGAGGAAGTGTCCCGCTGGGTTCTCCTGTGTGCTCCAAGTCAGCAGGACACGTCTCACAGGGCTGTTTACTGTCAGATCACATCAGCCTTTGCTTCCTGCTGCTTTCTTTTAGCCGTGATGTGACTTCAGGGCTTCTCCGGGCCTTGGAAAGCTGGAATATTCTTCTACAGGCGAGGGATTGGCACAAAGAAACCGGGAAAGGAGTGTGTTATGAAGCTAACCTGAATTTCACTGCAAAAATAAATCTAAAAATAAGTCTCATTTTCTTGAAATAAGAACATTTGCCCCAGATGTGAGAAGGTAAGTAAAATTATCTGCCAATGGAACGAGGAGTACAGGCCTCTTTTCCTCATTAATGTGCATCAAAGCGCACTTATAAATAAAAATAAATACTACTCGGCCATTTTTTGATGAAGAACCACTTTACCATAACCATTTTAACATGATTTAGCACGAAATGTCTCCTTTAAGAGATGGCTAGAGCTGGAGTAACTTTTTTAAGTAACTGTACTTCTTGGACTAGTTTTATCATTCTACCTTTACATCTTGAGTATCAGTACTTTGAAGTACTCTTACTGGAGTAAAATATTTGGTTACTCTTCCCACCGTGAGTAAATCTGGCTGACAAAAGCTTAATGCCATATGAAAATGGAATGGAATTTTAATGAATCTAAACTTTATTTCAGCCTTTTGTGGTACATACGTATCTCATCATCACCAGTTGGAAGGGAAAAATGTCCATGTTTGAGCATTTAGTTGCAATAGACAAAAGAAAAACACATAATATCATCAAAATAGCACATCGCACGGATGGTAGTGTATCTTGGTTCGTTGACTGGATTGAGTTGATCACAAGAGATAAGAAGAAGCCTCTGCAGATGGAAGCGAAGCATCCTCAACTCCCATCATCTCAGTCCAGTCGACGATTCAATCCATTCTACCATCAACACTTCCTGGACGACTGAGAGCCTCCACAAACATATTGCAGAGATACATTGCAATTTGCACATGGAGCGTAGCTTTGTGTTTGCATTTATCTTGGCTGCATCGATGACGAAGCACTGTGCCTGGAAGGAGAAACCATTATAAACCAGCCTATCCTGCTAACCTTCACTTTCAAAACCATTGTCGCTGTCGTAATGATGCTGGGTCTTCTTGGTGGAAGTGGCTGTCCTGTGTTTTCTAGGAGCAGAACTGAGAGTCTTGGTGTGGATGGCTCCGGTGCCAGTGACGCTGATAGCAGATAAATGTGAGCTGTATTTGGCAGAGCAGACTGGTGTACTGCCAGGCTGTTCTCTGGGAGCAGCAGCCGGCTGTTACACAACTAAACAAACAAACACACTCTTCCAACCAGTACATGTTATTCAGATACAGACCGCGTTTAGTTCAGCTGCTGAGCACTCAATTGTGCAAATGCAGGGAAGTCATTTCATTAGTTTATTTAGAGCACAAGATGTTTTCTAATTATAGTTGGCTGCTAAATGTCGTGCTAAAGCTATACGTATAAAAAAGCTGGATTAAGTTAGTCATTTAGATTCATTGCTGTGTTAATCAGTCGAGCTTCAACTAACTTATTTTGGTAATGGATTAATCGTGTGATTTTTGTTTACAATTAATCATTTGGCTGTGAAAAGTGAATGAGGTTTTTGCCAAGTTTTACCACATAAAGGCAAAGTGACACTGCTTAAGAGCACCTTGATAGAGTATAGTTAAAGGTAACACTCTTATCAAGACAAGTGCTAAATAGCGAGTGCAAATTGAAAAATTAGCTATTTTATGGCACCAAGTTTAACTTTTGAAATCATGCTTTATACAGTTTTAGGGCCACAAGTTTGATGTGTAAATGAGAGAATTCTTCGAGTGGAAAATGCACAATTAACTGGATCCACTTTTGGATCACAGGCAGTGTTCATTTTGGCAGCAAATTTTTATTTAGTTTTATTATAGTCTTTTGACGAAAATGGAATTTAATTTTGTCAGAAAAATTAGTTTGTTTTAGTCCAATTTTTGTCAACAAAAATTCCACGTAAATTTAGTTGACTAAATTTGAAATAGATTGAGTAAACATTGATATTATTGTTTTCAGAATTAAAATGTAATAATATTCTCTGCTTCATGAATTGTCCACATTATTGAAACACAGCAAGAGCTGCTCCTTGAATAAACAATGAATGATACGAGGCTCTTTCAAACTGAATTCACTAAAGTTTGGATCATTTTAGTCCCTTGTTTTCATTTTTGTTCAGTCTATTTTTAGTCGACGGAAATATCTGGAGATTTTAGTCATAGTTTTAGTCTTATGAACTAACTTTAATTTAGTTTTAGTCTAATTCTAGTCAGCAAAAATATTACTGTGAAAATTATGACTACATTTTTTAGTTGATGAAATGAACACTGATCACAAGACCAAGACTAGTCATTTTGCACATGAGCAAATGCTTGGTAAATGACCCCCTTAGTGGTTCATTACATGTGAACATCCATCTGTACAGGAGTTGTCCATTGTAGGCAAAGATTCTTCAGTCTTCATCTGTACGCTGTAGTTGAAGTGTCGAACGTTTCGATCTTAGTCCAAAGATAGTCATCAGCTTGAACACATTCGTGGGTCTCTTAAGAGTAAACCAGGAGGAGTTAACCTCTAAGTCCCTCCTCTCTAGGAACTACCTTTAGTTAACCTAATATTGAGGTGGAGTGAAAGTGGTCATCAAAATGCTGCTTTGGTTTATGGATAATATCTCCACCTTTACACAGAAATAAGAAAAAATATTGTCTAAGAAAGCTGTTCAAAAGTGGAGACAATATAAATAAAATAAAAAACATGTTTGTGATGGTCATGAAATGAACATGGCAGATATGTACTGTAGATCCAAACTATTAAATACTGATCAGGTTGAACATTATGTAGATTTTCTATTAGTTATTGGCACCTTCCCCCCAGCTGAAATTATAACATCATCAAAATCTACAACTTGAATGCAACCTTTTGAAAATATGCCTTCAGGTTGTGGTTAAACATGAATAGTTGTGCTGTTTTCCAGGTGTGGGACGGGACGCGGTGTCCACACACACTGCTGAAGGTCCTGGTGGAGCCTGAGGCCACAGAGGGACCCATGTCTTTCTCCTCTGAGAGGGAGCGAATCATCGCCAATGTGCTGGTCTACGACAACCACGTGGAGGTGGCCGGTCAGCTCCAGGTCAGTGCAGTCACAGGCCATAATATCGGACATTCTGTGGTGGTTTTTAAAGAAAAAGTAGAACATTACCTCCTGTTGTTCTCTGTTCAGATGTGTTTCTTTAGTGCAGTTTTGAAATTTCCAAAGTGTTTGGGAATGTCTGATTCTTTCCTTCAGTTGATTTCTAAATGCGTAGTTTACAAATTAATAAAACATCACAAACTATAGCTTGTTGTATAATATATAACAAGCTATAGTTTGCTATAGTTTTATTAATATAGATCTTATTTGATGGTTTTGATTGCTTGATTGTTTATTTCAAGTTTGTACACTACATCATATACACTTCATAGTACAGTGCCAGCAACCTGCCAGCACCATGAAGGGCATCAAAATAAGAATAAAAATAAAAATAGAGAGTCAAAAAGAAATAAGAAATGCATGTCTTATCCAAACTTGAAAAGGAGTGGGAAGAAGTATAACTTATTAAATCCCAGGTTTTGCTGATTAGTGAGAAAGTGAATGACTAAAACTCAAATTTATCTGTTAAAAGACGCTAAATACTCTTAAGTTCTCATTCTATACAGTTATTCTTTTTTCTTTGAACATAATATAATATATAATACTATATAACGTACTATTTATTTATTTTTTAAATGAAAGTACCTCATGCTAAGTCCCCCCACCCCTGGTTGGGAAACACTGATGTAGAGTACTAGTTTTTGTTTCATTGTTGAATGGAGACATTTTTATGTCTGCCTTCTCTTTGTCTTTAAGGTTTGTTCTTTCTTAGAGCCTCTGTATTTATGGTTTCAAATCTGCTTTAGTCCTAATTCAGGCCAGTCCTGCTTTAGACCTGGTGGAGATCTGATGGTAGTTGGAGGAAGCTGAACTGTAACTTCTCCTTTTCTAATCCTTTAAAAGGGGGTATTATGCAAAATTGACTTTTTAGAGCGTTTTACCTTGTTACAGTGCTCATCAGAAACACAGCTGGAGCTGTCTTTTGAGTAATCTTTGTAATCTTTGAATCTTCCCCTGTGGTTGTTTTTAGCATTGTACTGGCAGCTCATGAAAAGCACCTCTCGTTTCCCCAAAGCTCCTCCTGAGTCGTATCCAGGAAATGCTTTCCTTACATTGCAACCTCTTATCCCTCTGTTAGGGATGTACCCATCTGATATTCAGTATCTGTATCGGTAGCTGATCCGGGTATTTTGACGGTATTGGATATTATCAGATTAAATGACAGGGGTGATGGTGGCGCAGGTGGTAGAGTGGGTCGTCATATGATCGAGAGGTCGGGGGTTCAAATCACGGCTCCTGCATGTGCTCTCTGTCATTGTGTCCTTGGGCAAAATGCTTCATCCACCTTGCCTGTGAATGGTTGGTGGTGGTCAAAAGGGCCGATTGGCAGCCTCGCTTCTGGCAGTCTACCCCAGGGCAGCTTGAATGAATAATGCCATGTAAAGCATCTTTGAGTGCCCAGAAATATAAATCCAATACATTATTATTATTATTAATGACTGGATTGGGCCAATTCACCAAAGACTGTAGTGAATGTGCAGTGGCTCCGGTCTGTAGGTTTATTGCTGAACTGCTAATGCTTCTACAACTAACTACAGCAGACACTCACTGAGGCACTGAGGACGCATAGCATCCACTAAAAACATAATAATGACAGAGAAAAGATTCTTGTTACATTTGCAGTGCTGTCATTAAGCCTTTACAGTGGAGTCAGAACTGTGGCAGAAGTGAATGCGGTGATGACACCTCAAGTACACGAATGGTAATTAGTCATGTGCTCTTTGTGTTACACCTTTTAATGTCTCTAAATATATCCATTAGAACTGAAAGGCCTTAAGAAGCAAATAGACTTGGAACAATAATGGCTGCTGCTGCTTTTTACAGTTCCAACATTATATAAAAAAGCAGTTTTAATGTAATATCCCTATGTTAACTTTAATATTAACCAACATTACCCTCTAATAAAAATGTTTAAGATGAGTTCAAAACATCTTACATGTTCATAAAAAAGCCTAGGCCTTGGTGCAACTACTCTAATATGCAGCAGGTCTACAAATTATTATTACAAAGAGTTATAGTGTACAAAAGGACAGTTTCGGATTGGTATTACATGTCGAATCCTATCGGGAGGTCAAAACCTGGACCAGGACATCCCTACCCTCTATAATAGATCACCATCAGCATTGGCTGAAGCTTCACTAACCATGTGACACCACTATATATACTGTATATATCTTTTATTGACAACAGCCACGCAGTGAAAGGGAGCGGGGGAGGGAGGGGCTGATGGAGAGTTTGCTTGTAGACCCTGGAAATACAGGTAAGGGTTTGTTTTAGCTGTGATAGATCATTATAGCATTTTCTAATCAACAAATTGTAAGACCATGATCAAGATGTGTTTGAGGTTTTTATCAGATTCCTACAAAAAAAAGCATAATGCACCTCTTTAATGATGCCTTGAATGGGTGATTCAAACAAAAGGCACTCTCATTTCCGTGGTGACTATTTGTGGATGACCAAACTTGAATCATCGTCTCTAACTCATGCAGCATATTTAATCACATACAACCATTCACAGCTGCCATATCAATCTCCCATGACTTTACTGTTGAAGTGTTAGGGTAATATTCCTCCATAATGATCCAGAAGCTGCGGTCACTGTTCACGCTTTAAGCCCCACTTCACTGCGATGGTAGACAAATCCATTTCTCCGCGTCGGTGATGATTTCTGAACTCGCTGGGAAGTCGGAGAGGGACATAGGGATGGAGAAGTGCATCCGTCTTTATTTGAGGCTCGGACATAAATTACATTGTGTCAGTGACAAAGCCCCGAGATGCGGCTTTGGCACTGATTTGAGACGGTGCAGTGGATGTGTCCAGACAGCTGTGTTTATCATCTCTAAAGTCACCACTGGCCTTTTGCGACACTGGCTCAGTTACTTCAGAGTATCTAGGAAAAGAGCCGACTGGAGGGCTTTGGAAATTTTAAGTCTCAATGATGGTTAAGTACAGTTAAAAATACACAGTAGGATATGTTGTGATCAATCTGTGTCAACTGGACATGTTTTAGATTTGATGTAACTCTAGAACGCTTCCATAGTGATAATCCAACTTTCATTATCAGCTAGAAATTTGAGACTGGAATCGACTGGGCTTATACACAGCTGCAGGTGATGGCCCATTATACACACCTATGTCTGTGTTGCCAGATAAGATGGTACACCTCCTCCCTGGGACGTTCCTCCTTTGTTCCAAAGAAGGAACTAGTTGTTTATCCCAGGGAGGAGGTATAGGTACCATATCTACTCGGCTGCAAAATATGCTCAGGTCTACTGGTGCTGAACGTTGATGACGTTTGTCTCGCTGATGCGGAAGTAGGTCTGTGTGCCTTTGACAACCTGGCGATACCTCGATACATACGTAGGTCACGATATGTACCTCGATATAGAGCCTTCTCAATACAATTTGACACTGTTTGATACGATTCAATAACAAAACATGGACCTAATTCTCATTAATTAATCGTGAACATATCCACTCACTCAAAAAACTGAACTGAGCTTAAATTTATTGAAGAAAAAAGAACATGAAGTACATTTTGGTTAAATGCTCGCAACATAAAGTGTTCAGAATAATTGTTCGGACACATTTTAACTGATCTCAACATTCACAATACAAAATCTTCTACATTTTTTCCTGATTTTTTTCCCCAGTCTTTCTGCCGTCTAACACACTAAGAGCCACGATATCAACACGGTATCTTTTAAAAATATATTGATACGTATATTTTGAGAACACCCCTACGCTGAAGTGTCAGTCCGAACTGATCTGATAGCCGCTTTGATCGCAGGGGGCTTTTTATAATTATTTCAAAGACTAATATGATTCTTCACCACCAATCGATCATTTACATAACTAATGTTACATTTGCATATTTTCTCCATTTGGAAAGAAGTTATGACAGACTACTCTCTCTACCCTTCCATTCAGTGATTGGAATAAAATATTAAAAATTAATTTACTGTGTTTTGTCCATGATTAGTGATCGCCTTTCATGGTTTCCATGGCTACCTACTCCTCCTACTTTTTAATAAGTTTTCTGGAAAAGGAGGAGGTAAAATGATTTCCAACTAATGATAAAATAATGACATACTGCTGTTTCATTGGTTCTCTTGACTTGATCATATGAAAGAATTATTATAAAACCTTTAATTTGGCAGAAGAAAATTGTAGGCCTAGGTCTAGAACAAATACAAATCTACTGTTCTCTCATC
Source organism: Lesueurigobius sanzi (assembly GCA_900303255.1). Lineage (NCBI taxonomy): Eukaryota > Metazoa > Chordata > Actinopteri > Gobiiformes > Gobiidae > Lesueurigobius > Lesueurigobius sanzi. Next base: position 15,371 of record OMNZ01036639.1, on the reverse strand, counting down.
CTTTTCCAGAAAATGTACTCAAAAAAAGGAGTATGTAACAATAAAAGACGATAATCACGGACAAGACACAGTAAATAGACTTTTAAACTTTATTTCAATCATTGAATGGAAGGGTAGAGAGCGCATCCGTCATAACTCTTTTCCAAACGGACTCTGGAGAAAATGTGCATATGTAACATAGTTTAACAGTTATGTAAATGATCGATTGGTGGTTAAGAATCATATTACTCTGTGAATCATCAGATCAGCTCGAATTGACACATCCGAGTTCGGGAGACAAAACAGCCAATGAGCTTTTCTCACAAAAGAACAAAGCACCTCTTCCTTTGGCAGTGAATTGAAATGATATGAGGCTCTTTCAAACTGTCACTGGAAGTTCTGGTGTTTTAGTCCCGTCCTTCAATTAGTCGACAAATTATTAGTCAACAAAAAATCTTGAGATTTTAGTCATAGTTTTAGTCTCATGAACTACTTTTAATTTAGTTTTAGTCTAAGTTTAATCAGCCAAAATATTACTTTGACTAAAACGATGGCAAAATAATATATTAACACGTACAATAATACAAATTTAAGTTGGTGTCTGCATTGTAATGTGCCTTTTTATTGAAGAAGAATTAAAGAAAATGTTTGTTAAGACAGCATTTTATTCCAAATGTTTTCTGTATATAAACAATATTATTTATTGTGGTTTGGCCATCTCTATTTGCAATTTTCCATTATACTTCTTGGTTTTAAGATCCTTTGACCTATGTAATGCTGTGTTCAGGCTTTTACTATGACTGTAGACAGCGTTATAACTAATAATGTGTGTATTTGCCTTTAGTTAGTTGTTGCACTCAGACATTGCACTTCTCCCTCTTTTTCTCCAGTGACCAAAGTTACAGAGCCAAAATAAAACCTTGGAAATGGTTAGCGACTGGCAGAAAAGAGTTTGACCACAGACAAGATCAGAATAAATTTTATGAAGGTTTCTGGACCTTGAAATACATGGGTGTTTTCAATGCGGGAAAAGGATTAAATGGATTAAACAGGGCTTGAAGCATCCTGGAAAACGTTGAAAACCCTTAAATACTGGAATACGCCTCATCTATCTATGGAAAACACATGGAAGATGAGAAAACAATGTCAAATGTCCTGGAAAATAATATTTTGTCCTTGAAGATACTGTATATCTCCACCATTTTGCCAAACAAAGGACTAGTTCACTTTTCAGGAGCTGAGTTATTTACTGAGGGAGCTGGATACATTACGTTTGAATGTAAAATACTGCATTAGCACTAATCCTTTATGTTTTTGCTCATGATTCACTTGAAATAGATTTGTCTCCGCCTAATAGATCCAACAAACAATAGCCTGTGCCTATATACAGTAGTAATTATATGTATTAACCCTTTAACCACCAAAGTTGCCAAAATGCACCCAGTGTCATTTTGTTTGCGTTACTTTGGCGCCTGCCATTAGGTCAAGAGCGATCTGAACAGACAACACATTATTAAAAAAAATAACAATGGATATCAGAAATAAAGTGGGTGAACGTTTAGGTCTAACTTGGAGATGTGAGAGGAACTGGTAAAACATTTATCTGTTGTTCTCGATGGCTAAAATACATTTGGCGGTTAAAGGGTTAAACTTTACTTTGGCCTATTGGTAAAGTTAGTAATATTAAGAATATTTTGGGGGACTTTCTCAATAATGATTTTCAAACCATCAAAAATATGCAAAAAAGTCTTTATAGACAATATATTAATAGACAAATACTATTGACATTGACATTGACATTGACATATTGCCCACCTGCATAACTTTTGGGTTCTCTAGGTGCCATTTAAAAAAAAAATCCTGGGGGAGGACTCCCACACCCCCCATTTACCATGTTCCCTAGAAGACGCATGTTGAAATGTATAAGCCCTAATCTCTTCAGACCCAAAAAGCTCTAAGTGTGAAACATAGACTACATTATTAGCTCGCATAAGCAGGGGTGCACTGTGGGCAGAGAAGGCTGCAAATATACATAATCACAATGTCATAATGTGTTTTTGCAAGAGTGGGAACCCTGTTTAATATGCAGGATTACAGAAACTTTCTTGATCTTAGTAGTTCAGTTTTCAATTTAAATGCCACTACTGTTGTTGTGGTATTGATGTGCATGTACCCCAAAGCCCTTCGACTCCTTGCTTGCTTGTTATTAAATCCTATATCCCAGGTCTTAGTGCTGTTTTCAATGTCAGCTCCTCCTTTGTAAAGATAGATTCCGTTCATCAAATGGCTTCCTTCAGCACACTCGCCTCCCTCTTTCACAAACAGGGCCCTATTTCCTAACTGACGGAGTGTTGTGCCCCGCAATTTTTTGACTCATGACCATAATTGCGGCCCTTCCTTTATTCATAGCCTCTTGAGGAGCTGTTTTTGCCCCCGAGGTAATCAGTTTGACTCTGAATGATAGCCGGAGTGGCCTGGGAGGTGGCAGGCCATTTGTCCCCTTCTTTTTTACAAGGACATCCACCATCTAATAACAGCAACTAACTAAAATGACACTTCCTGAGCTCCTGCACGGCTAGTCTGCGGGAGTGGCATATTTCAGTAAAATGCACACAGGTTATGGCGAGACACAGCAGGTGAAAACAGAAGTGTTTTTTTTTTTAGTAGCTCCTACAGACATTACATTTGCCAGTCTTGTGCTTAAAATGACTTGGGATTGATTGACTTGTATTCAGTTTAGATGATCAAAGATGAGGTATATTTTGTGAGGCTCAATATTTTTGCTTTGTACATCTGCACCCAACTATAATATGATCAAATTTGAGCAATCTGACTGAGTGTAGATACTGTATTAAGAAGCTGTTAGTGTAGTGAAATGAATTGTGTTTTGTTTGGAAAATAAACCATTTTGAGAACAAGTACAGGCCACAATGTAACAGTTAATAATCTCTCACTCGCACAAAGCCACAGACCAAACATTTCTTGCACAGTGCTAGACCACGCACTTCTTGTTGAAAGGATTTTAAACGTAGAAAGACACTTGAGGGAATGTGGTGCCAAATGAGTAGCCTGAAAATCTGTTGCTACAGTTCAGTTACGGTACTAAAATCACAAGCGACAAATGACAAAAAGCTGGGATACCTGATTTCATCGGTGAAAATATGCAACATTTTTACACTTAAATGCCTTATTTTTTATTTTAAAACATAAAATGACGGAAAACTTGCTATACATTTTTTTCTCATATTTATGTCAGAAATATACAGCAAAACTTTCAAATTGATATCATTCAACTGCAGTGGTGTACAGCATGGGCAAAATAAATTGCTCAAATTTCTACTTCCAACAAAAATATCAAACAGGTTAGATATTTCAGACCAATCAGGCTTGTGGACTCTAAACTTATACAGTACATACCCCTGGCTTTAGTCATGACTGCATTTCTTGATTTGACTATTGTTTAACCAGCACAGTCCCAATGGGAATCAGAGTCTCTTTGTCAGGGGGGTCCTGGCCACTGGGTAGGGCCTGGTCAGTACTTGGATGGGAGACCGCCGGGGAAATGCCAGGAACCCTGTGTGAATGTAGTGTGTGAGTGAGTGTTGGTCGGAGGGGCCAGTGGCACACACCGGCTTCCGTCAGGCTACCCCAGGGCAGCTGTGGCTACAATAGTAGCTTACCACCACCAATTATTAATTCTACTGCTCTATATGCAATAACAATGTTTCAAGTTTAAAATGTGCAATAACCTCATTGTTTACGAAACCTGCAATGACACTTTTTTATATTTTTTACCCAGTGTACATACAGTAAGAGATGTCTTTGTAAAGTTTATACAGTTCTCTATTGATGAATGCTAAGAGACACTTATTTTATTGTTATCATTATTAGCCTTTTTTAATTTTTTATCCTATTCCATTATTATATAGTATTATTACTACTGTTTGCAAACCTTTTTTCTTCCTGATGGCACATTTCCTGACATTTTGCACCCCCTTGTGTGATCCTGTCCTAAGAGCTGTTTTAACAAGTAAATTTCTTTTTGTGAGATCAATAAAAACACATCTTATTTCTTATCTTATCTTATGGAGTGAATGAATAATGCCATGTACAGCATCTGTGGGTGGCTAGAAAAGCACAATATAATTATACATGTATTATGTAATATAATTAGTAATTCTATTAATAATATTATACTGTATATAATATACTGTATTACTGTTTATTCAGCATCATGGAACTTAATTACTTGGTTACAATTTGCCTAATAAAGTCGCTTGTCTCTCGAGACCTCATCCGCCACTTTGCCTTTTTAATGAACACATCCAAATACTAATTCTTTAGTGTTCAATATTTGGTTCATTTCCCAATCCATTTCACCACTTGAAGTAAAATTCCCCCTCATTAATCTGTTTAATTATCTCTGTAAGAAGCACTCATCTGATTTCCAGCAGCTGTGAGGACTTGCTGCTCAAAGCCTTTTCATTCAATCACTTTTCTGAATCCTTCAAAGTCATTAGTATATTGCAACTATTACCGTAAACATTTTATTTTTACGCACAATTGCACTCGGCGCGGTGTGTGCTGTATGTGTGATGTGTGAGTGCATGGGGAGGTGACGGAGCTTCGGCACAGATGGCGCCTCCGCATGTGAGAGAAGTTTTTGTCTTTTTCTTCTCAGGCTGTTTTCATCAGTGTGTGAAAGTTTAGCTGGAGTGGAAATATTAAATTAAAGATTGGGTTAAATTTAGTTTTGGCAGTCGCTGCGTCGCGGAGAAAAGTCCCCCATGTGAGCAGACGGAGCAGATGCTGGTGAGGAGTTCAGTCGGGACTCTGAGCTTTGCACCTTTGCTTGTTTAAAGGCTACGTTTAAGGCTATTTTTACAACAGCGGGGGCTAAAAGGTCATAAATAATACAGCCATTGTGTCAGAACAAGACATTACTGAGTGAGACAAAGACTTGGACAGTATAAAAGACTTGGTCGTATTAAAAATAAAGCTGGTAGCCAAGGGACCACTTTATATACAGTACTACCTGCATGACCTCAAATCAATTTATTTATTTAATTTTTTATAAGCCAGTGTCACCTCACAAGAATTCACAGACATCAAAACAGTGAAGTGCAAATGTAATGTCTAAACAAAACAAGCCTAGAGTATCTCTCATCTTTAGACCCTCCTCCGTGACAAGAAAAAATCCAAAAACCTAGTGGGAAAAACGGAGCAACCTCGAGGAGAAGCACAATGAGGAGAGATCCACTCCCATGGACAGACAGACTACACAGTCTCACTAACGTCCAGTCAGAGCTGTAGTTTTGTTGTCCAGTCCTCCAGTCAAATCGAATATGATTCCCCTTTGATTCAATTTCCTGTATGAATTTTAATCAAAATCCCAATGTCAACCTTTGTCAGATCAATCTTAATCATTGACATGGGGCTTTCATGCCGTTGAGCCACTGTGGCAGTGGTATGAACAGCGCCTGGTTTTCAGCTTTAGAGGAAAAAATTTGCTGTTGGTTTGTTCAAAGAGTGAATCTTTTTGACATTTGTGAACCATTTCATTAAAAGGTATACTTACTTGTTTTTATATAAAATTATATAAAACAATACAATCAAAGAGCAAATCAAGGTATGAGGAAATTAAGGAATGTACCAATATAAAAAATATATCCATATTGCCCAACCAGATGACCACCAGATGACGTACATTTTCTCCTTAGGAGAAAGTTGGTGTGGGTTGAGTCTTTAAGTCAGCATGCAGCAAGCTTGCACTCTCACTAGTCACTCTGCCGTGGTGAAATTGCATTTCCATTGTGAATTAATTAGGATGTTGTCTGCCTAGTTTAGAAGGGTTTCATTCACATTTTGTGACTTTTACCGTTATGGATGTTATGGCTGTGTCCAAGTGTCCACTCTAACCGTGATACTCATTTACTATATAGTGCCACACTGTCATTCACATTCATTTTGTTCACCTGACTATGAAGCGTCACGGTGCGTCATGGTGGCAGAGTGGATAGCGCTCTTGCCTCACAGCAAGAAGGTCCCGGGTTCGATTCCAGGCCCGTGCGGCCTTTCTGTTTGGAGTTTGCATGTTCTCCCCGTGTCTGCGTAGGTTTCCTCCAGGTGCTCCGGTTTCCCCTACCACTAAAAACATGTACAATAGGCCAGGATGAATGAGAGTGAGTTTGTGAGTGCGAATGTGGGACAACGGATGGAAATTAGCCCAAGGCTATAATCCGGAGTGGCGTGTTCACATGCATTCTTCATGTGCACGCACTGTCCCAACCAAATAAACCAAACAAACAAACAAGCGCCACAATCACAAGATCTGATCGCTCGCTGAATGGCTAGGATGAAGTTCATCATGTATCGCGGCCACTGAGATCAGAAAGACATAATGTGTCTGGGTCATAATCCATGTAAGGAAATAATAATTGACCAGAGTTTACGGATGGCTAAGACCAGGCTTGTAATAATCCTGTATTTCAGCTGAAGTGAGTTCTTTTTGCTCCTGAACAATTTCCCTGGCAGTTGTTGAAGGTCATGTAAAGGATAGATCAGGGACATTTGATTAGTTTCTGTTTCATTATGTTCTGTTTCATCAAAAGAGCACTCAGTTCTTTGACAATAAATGGCTTCACACAACCACTAACCATGAGTGGAAAAAAACACTTTTGTGCTATCATTCATATTCTATGAAAAATGGCCAAAAGATTAAAAGGGTATGTAAACTTATGAACACAACTGTATATATATAACTCCGTTAATTAAAGAAGGAGTACGGCAAGGATGTGTATTCTCGCCGAACCTTTTTAACGTATACAGTGAGTGGCTCTTGAGGCAGTTGGAGGATTTCCCTGGGGTGTTGTTAGCAAGTACAAAAATAATTAACTAAAGGTATGCTGATGACACCGTCCTCATTGCCACCTCAGAACATAAGCTACAGCAAATGGTTTACAAAGTGGTGACAAAAAGTGAGAAGAAGGGACTCTTTATCAACTCTTAAAAAACATTTTTAAAAAAGACAGAAAGTACCTTGTAATTACAAAAAAGAGAGATTTTCCTGACTGCAATAAGTTCCATATTAATGGGGACAAGCTTAAGCAAATGCACAGTTTCAGCTATCGGGGAAGCTGGATACTCTCAGATGGAAAATGAAATTGTGAGGAGAATTTCAATTGCAAAGGAAAACTTTCACAAAGATGAGCAGCCTACTTTGTAATCTGAAAGTTACATTGAAGACAAGACTCAGGATCCTTGAGTTGTATGTCACACTGGTGTTGAAAATTGGATGTGAGGGCAGCACTGGGGCTGTCTGCTCTCCCAATGCATTGTGGTCTGTACTGACCTATAGTGACCATCGCTGCTCACACCTTTTCAAGATGTACTGTGGGAAATGTTGTGTGCCCTGTCTTTTTTCTTTCCACATTCGGACACCACTAAAAAATGGAGTAACCACTACATAGGGGACATTCAGACAACC
>OMNZ01036635.1:17663-30153 GCA_900303255.1 Lesueurigobius sanzi | reverse complement strand
ATGGCCCAAACCTAACACTGCTCATCGTCCTGAGTGCACCATCACCAGTGTCAAATATGGTGGGGGGAGCATCATGCTATGGGGCTGTTTTTCTTCAGCGGGGACTGGGAAGATTGTAAGAACAGTTGGGAAGATGGATGGAGCCAAATACAGGGACATTTTGGAGGAAAACCTGCTAGAGTCAGCAAGAGAATTGAGGCTGGGGCGAAGATTCACCTTCCAGCAGGACAATTACCCTAAACACAAAGCTAAATCTACAATGGAATGGTTTAAAACAAAACATATTCATGTGTTAGAATGGCCCAGTCAAAGTCCAGACCTAAATCCAATAGAAAATCTGTGGAAAGACCTGAAAACTACTGTTCACAAACGCTCTCCATCTAATTTGACAGAGCTTGAGTTGTTTTGTAAAGAGGAATGGGCTAAACTTTCAGTCTCTAGATGTGCAAATCTTGTAGAGTCATACCCCAAAAGACTTGCTGCTGTTATTGCAGCAAAAGGGGGTTCCACAAAGTATTGCTGTATGAATACTTGTGCATGCCAGACTTTTCGGTTTTCTATTTTTTGAAAAATAACAGAATCATGTATCATTTTGCTTTCACTTCACAGTTGTCTATTACTTGTGTGTGAACTGTCAGTAAAAAAATCAAAATAAAATCTTTATGTTTATGGTTGTAAACATGACAAAATGTGCAAAAGTTCAACGAGTATTAGTACTTACGAGAGGCACTGTAGGAGGTCTAGATCAGGGATGGGCAACTGGAGGACCGGGGTTATGCCTCCTCACTCAGTGCGGCCCGGTAGAATGCTAACCAGAATTTATTTAACTGCAGCTGAATCAATCCGTTGTAATTATACTGGAACTATGCCTTGGCTTCCCCCATCAGCGAGGAAGAAAGACACGAGCCATGGCCACAAACAGTGGAAAAAAAAAAAAACCTCGAACAAGAAAATATCACCTTGCAAGCAAAATGTGAAGCAGAGTACCTCTTCACCGAATTCAAAGGCAAACCCATGTGCCTAGTTTGCTCTAAAAGATTACAACCTAAGTGGCCACTACAACACCCTGCATAAAGTTAAATATGAGAAGTATTCTGGAGCTTTGTTTATCAAGGACATCGCGTTAAAATGCACTCTGTGTGGGAAATAATTGTATGTTGGTTCAATAAACCTACTGGCATAAATATACAAAAATGTTTTCTTATTTTAAATGATTCTGTAGCTTCTCTCATATGCAATTAGAGAAGCTACAAAATGTGGCCCTCCGATGGTGGTGATGAAAAATTATAATAAATAAATTGGTGAGCGCCATCAGTTGTGCTATTTGATCTTTCCGTTTTCTTACAAGTACTACCTTTTCAAATCTAGCACACTGATTTAGATTTCTTGGATGTGTGTGTTGCTTTCTAAAGTCCGATGAAAAATGATGGCCCTCCTCATCATGGCAGTTGCCCATCCCTGGTCTAGATCAGTGATTCCCAACCTTTTTTTGTCTGGCGTACCCCTTGGGCCTTTCATTTATACTCTGAGTACCCCCAGCTCAATGGTTTTGATGACATTTAGTTAGAAAGTGAATGACTAAAGCTCCAATGTATCACTTAAAATATGCTGAATACTCCCAAACTCTCACCCTTTACCAAAAATACAATTCAGTTTTATGTTATTTTTTCACCTGAAATGATTGCAAGTACCCGCTGCTAAACTCTTGTGCACCCCCAAGGGTCCCCGTGCCCCTGGTTGGGAAACACTGGTCTAGATGAAGTCAATCGGGATTAGGGGGGAAAACTGGGGAAACTACTCAACAAGTAGACAAAGAATCTCAACATGGACCGGCCAAAAACTCGTGGGAAAATGATCCACTGTTGGGAAATGACTGATGTTAAAGAACCTTCTGTCAACTGCATGTGCTTTATTGCAGTATTACTGGGATATAAAGTGCATATAAACCATGTCCATTTTGTTCTATAGAAGGTCACGGCTCCAATGGAAATGCCAAACTATGCAACAGATCACACTGTAAAAATCTACAGCCAGCAGAAGATCACAGTTAATGTCAATATTAAAAATACAGTGGTCTTAATCATGCTCCTGCCAACACAGCGAATGTCAAGCCATAAGAAAAACTTGACTTTGTCTTACCCTCTTGTTGTCCACCCTGTGTTATTCTGGGGCCGTCTCTGGTTTTCAGACTTCCTCCTGTCAATCACAAACAAGAACATGTCAGGAAAATTGGAACATATAATAAGACTTGTGATATGTGGATGTTAATTGCCCTATTAATTAATAAGCAATACATTGATAAAGCAATCTTTTAATATAGATTATAATAGAACAGTATAAGTGCACTGAAGTCAGTCTACAAAATAGTCATAAAAAGATAAAAGGAGAGCAAAAATCTGACGTCATGAGGTGGAGCTTTGTGTTTTTAAAGTCCTGTCCTTTCACTGAAGTCGTTTCATTCATTTCAATTCAATAACAGCCTCCACAACAAAAATATGAAGATTTTTAGCCTTGTTTAAACTCTAGCTCCTGTTATTTCCAGCAGATGGGAAGATCCGGCCATTCTCGGTGCCAGAGACAGAATCGTGTACAAATTTACATTATGTTACAACTGGACAAAGATGGCCTCTCCTCTCCAGGTTACCGACCTGGAGAGGAGAGGCCTCATTTACATTTGACGAAATGCAAATGAGGAGTGTCCTTGCCTCAAGTGGAGGAGTTCAAGTATCTCTGGGTCATGTTCACGAGTGAGGGAAGGAGGGAGCGTGAGATTGACAGATGGATCGGTGCAGCGTCTGCAGTGATGCGGTTGTTGTATCGGACTGTTGTGCTGAAGGAGCCGATCTATGTTCCAACCCTCACTTATGGACCTGGTTCAGACCTGGTTCCTACTAGTCAGGACCGAAAGGACAAGATTGCAGATACAAGTGGTCAAAATGCGTTTCCTCTGCATGGTGTTTGAATGGACCCTTAGGGACACCTCCTGCGCGCCTCAGTGAAACCCAAATGAACAAATTAAGTTTACAGTACGCTCGCAAAAATTTGAGATGTGTGGCCCTCGCCTAGAGATAGTGTGAGGAGCCAAGTCACCAAGGGGGAGTTCAGGGTAGAGCCATTGCTCCTTCACATCCAGCGGGGCCAGCTCAGGTGGTTTGGGAATCTGTTCCACCCTACTGGGAGGAGGCCCTGGGAAAGACCTAGAATGCTGGATGGACTACGTCTCTCTGTGGCCTGGGAAGACCTCTGGATCCCCCAGGAAGAGCATCTCTGCTCAGACTGCTGCCTCTGCAACCCGACCCCAGATTAAGCGGAATAAAATGGAGGGATGGATAAATTTACAATGTTCAAAGAAAAGGCTGAACAACTAATTGCAACTGAATCAAAATTTCAGTCATCACAATAGCAAATCGCTAAGGCTGCAGTTATTTAGATAATACAATGTCCCTTAAAAACAAAATGACCATAAAAACAGCTAAACCTGTAGTTTAGACTTCTACAAACACACACAAAAAGTCATGTGATTCTTTCTTCATGCTGCCATTCATATTTCCGTTACTTCAGTCTCTCGAATATAAATGCAGCCCTGAATCTAAGCTATAAAACATGGAACACAAAATGCTAAAGAGTCCAAAAGTGTTCCTGAAAACTGGCTAAAGCAGAATCTGAAATGTCCAAAGAGCACCTCAGAGGCTAAAGCTCATCCACAGCTGGCGGGACGCTCCAGGTCATGCTCAGCTCTAATTCCACAGGTGAGGCGTTTGGCTGAGAGCTTTGGGCAGTCAGTGAGATGCGGCAGTGTGAGACGGATGGGATTTTACGGCGTTGAATGGGAGGCACAGCTGGAGAGAGGAATCGCCTAATCCTTCCTCCGACTCGGTTTGGCAGAGCGTTTATTGCCTTTTTAAAATTCACTAATACCAATCATCCTGTCCGCTTAACTCATTAACATCAGCGCTTACTTGATTTAACAACATTATTTCACCAGCCTCCAGGCAAGCGCTCGGCCAGACGAGTCCTGGTTGCGATGAACTGTTGCCATTTATTCAGCACAGCGCAAAAAGGCCGATGAGAAACGTCCATCAAAAGGTGTGTGTGAGCGTTTAAAAATGGATGACAATTTGGACCTGGAAGGGATAGGGAGAAAACTACTTTGCTCTATCCAATTTTGTTTCTGTGTGACATAAAAATGAATGACTACGAAACTTTTGCCAAAGCACTATTCCTGTGTTTCCACTTATACTCCAGTGTTAGCCAACGTGGGCCCTCTAGAGTTTAAACTGCCGCAAAACACTGAAAATATTATTGATTCATCTGAAATTTTGATGAAGGAGGACCCCCAGACCCCCCCCAGTTTAGTCCATGTGGGGAACACAAAGCGATGATTGAGTTTGGATCACTGTGTAAAAGTACGGCCTCTCATCTTTTTTACTGGGGCCTGTGACCGAACAAACTTGCCCATCTCCTTTCCATAGTTTTCTTTGCAAATAGCACTTGATGAGCGTTCTCACAGAGAAAACAGGGCTGCTAGGTTATTGGAATAGTAGATTATTATTCTGAAGTGCAAAGACCAAGAACAGAGGCAGCTAAAAGTATTTTCTATAATAAAAACTGTGACATAATGGGAATTTGTGGGGGAGCCAAATCATGACTATTCCCCCAGGTTGAAAGCGTTTTTTTTGTCTAATATCAATTAAATGGCATTGAGGTGAGAGGCTTTTGAGCTTTTAAATTAGTTTAGTTATGAAAACTGTAGGTTTGACGCACACGTGGCCAAAAATCATAAAGTACAGGAGAGAAAACAAACAAACTGCGGCACCAATGGGTTAGGTGATTTCCACAGAGACATGGGACAGAGGAGTCGAAACTGGGACTGTGCTAAAAGATAACCAAGATGCCACTAAGGTAAGCTAACGCGGCTAACGTTATGCTAACAGTGGCTAATGCTTGATCAACAAAAATCACGTTTTACAGGCCTGATATGATGTGCTGAATTATTAAACCAGGTAGGACATGGTAGTTCCAGAAGGCAGGCTTCTCCAAAACAAATAAGGATCTACAAGCTTTACAAGCTAACTTTTACTGCTCAAACTGTGTTGTGATTGTTGTGTAATGTACAGTATGTGCTCTGTATTGTTTTTGCCTTAGTCTGTGATTTCATTGGATTTGATCATTTAAAATGTGTTTTTAAAATGTATTGTATGATGTTATTGTCTAGGGATTACAGATGAAAAATAGCCTTCTTGGCTAACTCTGGTGCATTACAGAAATGTTCATTAATGTCCCTGTCAAATAAACTAATAATAAATAAATATATGGAATCAATAAGGTCAAATAAACCAGGTTTATTATATCATAATGCAGGACGAATGGGACTCTAAATCTTGGCTATACATAGCATTTTTATGTGCCACCAATCACCAATTATATAATGTGCATCCTCATTCACCTCAAAACAAATCCCAAATTCACAGATTCAACCAAGAATTTGGCAAACTAGGGCTGCACAATATGAAAACAGCCAATTATGCTTTTTTCATCAACTTGTGACAAAACAAAACAAAATCAGGATAAAAAATGAGGCTGAAAAGAAGCCAAAATTGTAAATTCATGACCAAAATTGGACTTTTGCATATTTTAAATAACCATCATCAACAATCATTATTGTTTTAAGCTGTGTTAGTAAAACCACGTGCAAATCTCTGTCAGATGTAAGAGTGCGACACCTCATACAACAATAACTATAATTTGATGATAGTGCCTCTCTACTGTGAAACTACACATTCAGAGCCGTTTTTCCCACATCTCACATCCTTCCATTACATTATGAGTCTAAACACGACATTTACTCCCTAATTCCTCAATAAAAGGGTGTAATTGTGTGTTGTTCAAACGCTCCCGACGCTCCGTGGTTAATATCACCGCGAGTGTGTTATTATGGCACGGATCCAGCCGTCATCTGAAGTGCCTGGAAAAGGTCAACACCTGCTGTGCATTAAACCAGCTCATAAAAAACAGCTAAACATCGACTTAGTTTCATCCAGCCTTCAGATTCCTTTACCATCGATTTTCCTTTTTTTGTAATATACAGACACATGCCCACGCCGGGTTTAAAGGTGTCCCGCAGTCCTCGAGAAATAATTAAATATTTCGCGAGAGACTAGAGCCACCTGCGTGAAAATAATCATCTGGTGGAATTGAAAAAACCTTCCCTTTGATCATTTTACAGTACGAAAGATAGGGTTAAAATAAATTGCTTTTTTGAAGGAAGTCAAAACACTTGACATCAGCACTTTATTGGTTCACTCAAAAGGTTGCACACAGGAGGCAGATGTAGTGGTTTGTGTTTCGGAGCAACAAATAGCGTAGCGTCCATCAAAAACGGATACAGAAATCTGACAAAAAGCTGAAATTTAAGAGAAAGACAACGTGTGTAGTGTGAAAAGTGCTGATTAAATATGTATAAATGTGTTAGTAAGATGAGAGGAAGCAGAGGCACTGAATTTGGAAGAGTTTATTTACAGCGACACCGACGTGCTTCGACTTGTAGGACTCTTCATCGGGGTAATTTAAAGTAAATTCTTGCAAATTCAGAGCGCCTCGGCTTCTTCTCATCTCACTTAATGTTGTCTGGCCCCACGAGCCTGTTGTAAGTCTTCTGTAATTTTACTCCTCTTCTTCGATGATCCAGTGAGCACTCTGCTCTACATACTGAAGAAAATTCCTAGTCTATGAATCCTCTCATTGACAAAGCTAATGGTGTATTCTGATTTTTATGGGGTGGCTCAGAAGCGAAAACTGTGCAAATTGGCAGGTTTTGCTTCCAATAGTAGGCTCGGTAACACCTTTCATGTAAACTCAAAGGGCCCGACAGCAAAACCAAAAAAAAACATTTACAGCCAGTGTTGGACAACCGAGTTACACTACTTTGAATTACTTTTGGCAGAATTTAAACCGAAAATAGTGAGAATAATGGAACAGTGCAAAAGTGCAGTGATAGATCTCCATTTCCTCGTCCGCCCACATTCTCTCATGTTTCACTTCACTTTATTTCATGTCATCAATGGGGCAATTGTTTTTGCAGCACAAAGGATACAGCACATACAAACATAAAGGAAAACATCATACATCCAACAGTCCAACAAGGTGCCCAAGTGCAAACTTCAACAATCAACAGTCATTGCCAGTTTCACATACAACAATAGGCCAAAAAACACCAACAACTATTCCCCCTCACACAGAAGTCGATGCTTGTATACTCCTGCAGTCAGAGTTTAGAATAGACATGGCTACAAGTATAAAGGAGTGTTTATATCTATTGCTCCTCATCATGGGAGACCAGAGCCTCGAACCAGAAGGCAAGTGATCTTCTTCCACTCCAGAATCCAACTAGATTTGGTGCCGTATTTTTTGGCTCACGCATAAATATAAACCACTGAAAAGCACTTGTAAGTCAAGTTACTTAAATTGTAATATTAAAAATCCTCAGTTACTAATAAAAGTCACAGTAACTCGCTACTTTTGTAATACGTTGCCCCCAACACTGTTCATGGCCCAATATTGCAACAGGGTTTGCCTCAGAGAGCTGTACCAAAACTGATCTACAAAACAGAAGTAGTTTGGGAACAATAAACCGATGCTAAAACAAATGTCCAAACAGTCAGCAGCAGATTGAAGAGTGACCTGTGAGCCCCCCGACCTCAGAGCAATAAAAATACCTCAAAAACCAAATGGGAGAAAAGAGAAACTTTGAGGAGAAGCACACGGAGAGATCACTTACATGGACATGGTAGCCCTCTCACCTTAGTATTGGACCGAAACTAAAATCACCATATATTGTATAGATGTTGGGGTAGGTGCTTATAAGCTCTTTTGCTTCAGCCTACTCCTTTTGAGCATAATGTTTACTGCTCAAATAAATAAATAAATAAACTAAACCGTCATTTGCACCAAAGAGTAACACACTGCTTAAATTTATTTTGTTAATTATTATTTCAAAAACATGACTTGTCTGCTTTTTACATTTGGAGACATATGGTTTTTTAATCACATTTGGACTCATCTGATCCAAACTGTATTATTTTTAGTCACTATTACAAGAAAATTTACATTTACATTTTGTTTTGGTTTTTAAGCCCACTTAATCCTTAATCCTGGGTTGCCAGATCATAGCTAAACCAGTTATACACTGACGAGTCAATATTACAGCATTGCAATTTTAAAAACTTTTCATGATATTTATAACAAACAAAACTATTACAACACCTGATCAGACCCAGCGCTGTTTGGAAGCTCACGATGCTGCATATTTAATCGAGCCATCAAACGAAACATTATCCCAACGGTGTAAAGCAGAACAACTAACCACTCAAGGAACACACAGATTTGCCAGCCGCGGTTGCTTTGATCTCAGTCGGGCTTTGGCATCTCTAAGTAGGACAAACATGAGCAGAAGACTTGGACCAGTGGAGCTCCTGCCTCCTGCCGCTGTGGGCTCCCAGCGTCTACGCACAGGAGCCAGGTCCGCCTTCTGGAGACTCTAATGGGCGCGATTGGCTACCAGCTTTTCATAGGCTTTCTGCAATTCAACTTATTTTTTTATTAACCAATATTACAATAGCATACTGATAAACCTTTCATAACCATCACTCATCTTGATCTTCGGATACGACGTAAACGATTACGATTTTACTGTACAATGTGGACTGCCAGTAAAAAGTATGGAAACACTTTTCATGTATATATTGGCTTTTCTTTAGTTTCAACACTATTTACATTGTATGATTGATATGAATGAACACATTGGATTATGAAGGGCACAAAAGAGAGTGAAATAACTCAAAATTGCCACCCTTTATCCTTGACATGTTCTTAATGAGCTCCACCTGAAATGGTTTTCAACAGGCTGAAGTGAAACCATTTCTGATGACTACATTGTGAAGCTCATTGAGAAAATGTCAAAAGTGCAAAGCAGTAATCAAAGAAGAAAAACAGCTATTTTGAAGAATCCATTTCAACATAAACCCATATGAGAAAGGCTTTGTTGGAGCCGATACGCGTGGATGAAACCAGCAACATGCTTCATATGTACAGTATTAGCCCAGTACAATAAAGGCTTTTTACAAAATGTAAATGGGAGAGAATTGTAGTGAGGGAGGAGTGCCTTTGGTTCTTTGTTTTTCTTTTAAGTTTCTCCCAAACGCTAAAGAGGTACCTTCCCCAAAAAATACTACTTTTGTAGTACTGACTTCCTCAGCACTTTGTGTCCAGTTTCTTTCATAATTCCATGTGTTCAATCATAAATGAATGCCTTCAATGAGAATCTACAATGTAAATAGTCCAAACTTTTCAACTGAGGGAAAATACTTGCTCTTTCACCAACAGCTCCACAACTACATTAACAAATGTTGAATTATGGATGTATTTTCTACCAAATAAAGATGCAAAGACATGGAGAGAAACTAAGTGGTGCAAAGACTCACATCAGTGCATTAACCAGAGAATGCCAAGCCTTGTGCCAACATTAGCGGCAAGCTTCGAGTGGCAGTTTAGCACTTCTACTGATCAGCTTAGCTCAGCACAGCAAACATTCATTAACGAGTAGATTTAGACTCAACACGCCTATAGTCCGTTGGAAAACATATAGAGTAAGTACAATAGCGCTTTTCACAGACAAGTCACAAAGTGCGTCACAGTAACAAAAACAAACAAATCATCATATATAAAAAGGCAAACATAGTACAGTTTACGGCAGCGCTGAGTCAGAAGGAGCAGAATGCTTTTGCAAACATATACTGTAAGTATAAGTAATTCCCAAAACAGTGTTTGTTCAAATGTACAACTTAAATCAGTGTTTGGCCAGTTGTTATAGACCCTTTCATTGTTTGTAAACCTTTGGGGCTTATCTGGAGGCGGAAAGCTAGATCCCTAACCATTTCCATTGTAGCTGTTACAATGATGATAAACAAATGTGTCAGTCCATGGCAAAATGGGGCACAAGTCGACTTTGGGGCATGATAATATTTAGAGAAGTTGTGGCCATTTGAAGGTAGGCACTCAAGAAGCTCAAAGCTGAGAAATCTGGCTCTAAAGATTGAGAAGTTCTCACCTCTTGCTGCTGCTGGGAGAGACAAAATGGCTCATTTACATCTCATTTAGATAGCCACCCCCCCTTGTCAAATGACTGTTGTTGGAAATATATCCGATAAAACCTTATTTTATCGTCTCAAATGTCATTCCTCTTGTTCTTGCTCCTTAAGCCACAACAGGACCACATTTTTTGGTTGTAGTTTTACACTTATAACCGCTAGTTTAATCTTATTTCTCTTGCTCACTTCCTGCCTCCAGCTGATGCCACTGATGATGTAAGCAGCGAAAGCAAGTAATTCTAAGCTATAAAACATATAGCTGCATTAAGGTTTGTTTGTGGAGCATATAACAGCCTATGTTTAAACCAGATTGTCGCTTTTAAAATCGGAGCAAACCCATTGTGACGTCTATAATTCTCATTAATATTAAAATGAATTTACCCAGTCGTCAGGGACATGACATTTTGCCCGCCCCCGCCTCAACCACTCCCAGCCAATACAAAACGTCGCAATCTGTCATATTTGTGTGTGTTTGTGTGTGTCAAAAGGAGGGGGACGAGCAAGAACCATATGAAGCCTCCTCTCCGCAGCAGCAGGGCGCCCCCGGTGGACATCTGTTTTGGCAGGTGCGCCGGGCGGATGTGATTAAGATTGGCACGGCTCTCGGCCCGATCGCGGTGCAGCGGTGTGCCAAAGCCGTGCCAAAGCGGTGCGGGCGCAGGGGCCGGAGAGCGAGGGGGGGTTTTGGTTTTGGGCGTGGAGAGAGAGGGAGGGGGGGGTGAACAGTTGTGGCGCCCGGGGGACAGATGGAGACGATGATGGGAGTTTGAGTGAAAGAGGGAAAGAGCGAATCCGAAAGGGAACGAGGGGAGACGGAGTGGATCTCTAAAGTGATGTTGACAGTAAATAGGAGTCATTATTCAAAGTCAAAGATAGTGGGTTTATTTATATATTTAAAGAAAAGTAAATTATCTAAACGGCGTACTGTGGTTTTGGCACAACAAATCAGTCATCTTCAACTCAAAAGGACCATATCATTAAATACTGTATTTCACTGGTCTATAGATCAGGATCAAATCAGTTTAAAAAGGAAGAACATGTCCAGAGAGCTCTCTCCGTCTGCAGGTATACTAAATGGTTCTTCGCCAAATCCAAACGGAAAAGACTAGTTAAAGAACGGGACGCAGGGGCAACAGAAAAAAGAATGAGAGGGGTGTCTGTGCCTTATGTAGCAGGAGTATCAGAGAAACTTCAGAGGATTTTTCGCCAACATAAAATCCCAGTCTATTTCAAACCAATGAGTACATTGAGACAAAAAACAGTTCATGCCAAAGACAAAACACTCCAAGTCACAAACAGAGCAATGCAGTTTACTCAATCCATTGCAAAGAAGAGAAATGCTAAGAGCGTTACACTGGAGAGACAAAACAACCACTTCATAAAAGGCTTTATCAACACCGCAGAGAAAGCTCTAGTGGCTGTGCATCTCCACCTCAATCGCTCATTTGTGCACAGTGAAATAAAACCCCTCTATGAACAGGAATGTGGGCCTTCGCTTAATTTAGACCCTCTCTATAAACAGCATTCTTTGGCCAAAACCATCCCTCGGTCATGCTAATGAGGCTGGGCCAGAGTCCAGGGCAGGACTATAGACAGGTGCGAGTATCCTTAGAACAAAGTCCAAGACAATAGGAAGGTAATGAGCAGTGATTAGGTGTGAATAGGGTAAGGCGTTTTTCTCCAACTTTTAGAACAAAGAGAGGTGGGACTTACATGTAAACTCCTCCTACTGGTCTTTATATAATCCACTTGCGCTCAAGTTTGCTCAGTGCTGATGAAGCTCTTTGGATGAAGAGTGAAACATCCTACACTTCAACTGCAGAGTACAGATAAAGACTGAAGAATCTTTGATCTACGATGGGCAACTCCTGTACGACTAAGAGTTATTACACCCTTTTTGTTTCCTATATAATCCCATGTGTTCATTCATAGCCTACAATGAGAATCATACAAAGTGAAAATAAAGAAAAGCCAGTACATGAAAAGTGTTTCCAAACCCTTGACTCCAACTGTATGAAGGAAGAATTATCACACAGAACCTTCTCGTCTGATTTATTCTGAGCGTTGGAACATCTTTGCTTCTTCAAACGGAGACATCACATCGACAGAGAAAGGTGCAGATGGGATTTATTTAGACCTGTATTTCTATGTCGGGAAAATCTCCGAGTCGACAGGATGGCTGAACAGGAAGCCGCTGAAGCGCACTGAAAACCTATAGGATTTATGTGGGCAGTGGTTTTTGGCAACACGAGGAGGGACCGCTTTCCTGTGCACCGGTGTGAGCCTCTTCATGCGCTAATGTGAAGCGACAACATGCCCGCATTCATTTGTGGGTTGTCGAAAAA
>OMNZ01036635.1:0-17643 GCA_900303255.1 Lesueurigobius sanzi | reverse complement strand
GAGCTGGGATTTTAGGCAATGGCCGAAGAAATACAAAGCAAGAAAGAAAGGTGCAAACATAAATACACGACTGACCCAAGGTGATGAACAAACAAGCAAATATAAAGAAAAATATGAGATATATTTGCTGTATCAATCCATGACACGTGAGACAACTATGGCACCATCGTCTTTTCTCGCAATGATCAAGATACAACAATGTTCTGGTTTCTTTTTCTTAAAATGTAAGACTTTATTTTGTCCGTAGGCCTTCATGTGACTTACTTGAAAGGGCAGAGTATCATGAACAGAGGGGAGACGCATTCAGAAAATTGTAAGAGGGGTTGGGGTGAGAGGTGTTGAGAAAAAATGGAAACTTATTACTGGGCGAAGGGTTGAAAGTTTTATGTAGGTCTATGATTTATTATCCTTTTACTATATGTTATTTAGGAGAATATTGTGTTTGGGCCACTCCTGCCATTGACCAGGGGATTAGAAACTTTTGGCCATTCAAACCATAGAGTGCCAGACTGTCTTCCCAGGTATGTAATACATGGAGGAAGCCAGGCTAGGGGGTCCCAACCCCAATTCTGCACTTTACGAAATCGCCCAGGGATTCAAAACGGTACTAGATAAAAACTTGTGGCTTTTTTTGTATATTTGTATATATAGAACATGGAGGACTAAAGTATGGAGTAACATTTGTGCCAAAAATGAGCACAACTATGGGGTAACATTTATGACAATTTTTAGTTGAAAATGTGAATATATGGTAAATAAACACAGATTCACACAGAAGGTCAGGTTTATAGCCTTCTATGTTTATAGAAGCATATTTTAGTGGAATAATAATCAAAAAAGTGCTATGAGCCTACATTTTTTTTGTTATTTTTGTCAAAAATAAACATTTCTACAATAACTACAGCCTTTATCTTCCATCTCCTGGGCCAGGTCTAACCCACAAAACATTTTCTAAAGTCCACACCCATATACATTGATTTTTTTGCATAAAGGGAAAGAGTGAGGTGAGAAATTACATAAATAAATATATATTTTTTTATTGATATGACTCTAATACAGCATTCAGATGATACTAGTTCAATTTGTTATGAAAATAGAGTCCAAGCACTTGATGGTGCACCATTAGGAGGTGTTTCAGAAGCAATAAAACAAAAAAATACCAGGCCCCAAGACTTGAGACGGGTGTGCTATACTGTCACAGCAATGGAATTCTCATCAACTAACTTGATACTTCACAAATAATAAAAAAGACTTAAACATAATCTGTAGATCAAGCTGGATCCACAAACCAAAATACTATATATAATTTCATCATTGGCATAGCCTGGTCTTACCATATCCTCGTACTCATTTCGTACAGAGGGTCTGGATCTTCACAATTGCGCTCCGTTATGAGGTGGGAGGGGTCAACTCCTTGTAAAGTTCGAAACGATTGGATCTGATTTTACCCAATCCTTAGCCTGGCCTACAACACCCGCCTCCCCCGCTGATGTATCGCAGCCACTGAGACCCAGACTGTAACATGTAGAGAAATGATAATTGACCGGAGTTTACGGATGGCTAAGGCCAGGCTATCATTGGCCTATAACTATAACATGTTTTCTTTGAAGGCCCTGTGTAGTTCCCAGTGGTAATGGCAGAACTTTTAGTTGATGGTGCTACCCGAGTATGAGGCGAAAAAAGAAATAAAAAGAAAACGACAAGAAAATCTTTAACCATCAAAAAAGCAATTCCATTCCACAGCAGCCGAAGAAGTAAAGAGCCCAGAGTCAGTTACAGGGGCCTAAAGAGAAACGAGAGCAGGGATAAAAGCTGTTCACCCCACGGTATCTACACGAAAGAGGCTTAGCACTGAATCATCCTGGTGTTCAAATCGAAAGCTCAGTTTGTTGTAAAAGAAACTGAAATACAGAGAGAGAAGGGGCGTGAAGCTCATCAAGATTGAACAACATCCTTTATGTGGCCATTTCCTAACCCAAACATTACCTTTGATGGATTAAAATGGACATCGTCGTTCATAATCGTGGCTAATAAACACACCTTTGGACTCCTCAGCATTGGATTTCACATTTTATTATTGGAAAATACACTTAATGAGGAGCTAAGGACTTCCTCATGTGTTGCTTGGTACCATCGTTGGTAGCAGAAGGAATTAATCAATCATGGTACAAAACAAGGTACAAGTTACCATTTTCAGTGTTATGGCATGCTAACAAATCAAAGACATCGTCAGAAAAGCAATTTGAGCGCTCATAATAGGTCCGGCACTGGTTTATGCTTTGACAACATTACACCAAAGTGAACAGGATTACTTAAAACAGTTTGAATGTGACATACTATGCCTCTATGTGTGTTTTTAATCAGGATACAATTGTATGACGTGGTTTAAAGCCTGAGAGAGTCAATTTTGCACATAACTTTTTAAAGTTTTGGAAGCGAATAGCAGAAGATCTCACACTTTATTTCTGGGTTTATATTGATCTCTTGGCTGTGTCTTCTCTTTTTAAATGTAGCCCACGGATAACAAGCTCCTGGAAACAGACTATATTAGGCAGGCAGACACACAATGAATAAACCGTCTATAAAATAATAATAGTTTTTGTCGGCAACTCCTGTTTTAGTCATACATTCAGTCCTGCTCTAGGTTTTGTCCTGGTTCAGTCCTGGTTTAGTACCAGCTTTCAGTCCTCTCCAGAAAGAACTTTTAAGATGAAATCCAATAGAGTCTTTGTACATGAGCTGCCATCATGGATTCTCGCTCAAATCTATGCCATAAACGTAAATGGAAGTGAGGAGGATTCAGTCTTGGTTTTGCCCTGTTTTTTGGGCCTCTTTAGTCCTGGTTTAGCCCTTTCTTGGTCATGGTTTAGTCTTGTTTTTCAGTCCTCATTCAGCCCCGTTTCAATGCTAATTTAGTCCTGGTTAAAATTGGAACTACACTTGTTTACTCTTCATTCATTCTTGGTTTTGTGCCAGTTTAGTCCCGGTTCGGCCCTTGTTCAGTTCCATTTCAGTCCGGATTCAGTCCAGGTTTGCTCCAAGTTTCTGTTCCTGCTTGAGTCATAGCACTGTAGTTTTATTCCTGGTTTCCGTCGCCGAGCCTCTCCTCCCTCCACAGCCAGCTCTGCCCAATCTGCTCACGCTCCTCGTCTGCAGGAGAGGGCAGCGACTCCCTTCCTCTGAGCTCCATGTGAGAAATGTATATATTTGTAAGTGCTAATGCTAACAGGCGCCGAGCGTGGGGCCGACAGCAGAGCAGATGGTTCAGAGCGAGGCAGAGGATCATGGAGAGATACCAGCTCCCGCCTGCGCTAACCCCCCTTTCGGATATAACAGAGATAGAGAGAGAGAGAGCGAGAGAGAGCGAGAGAGAGAGAGGAGGCACCACCACAAAACAGTCTTGGTTTGGTCCTGGTTCAGTTCTAGTCTAGCCCGGCTTGGTTTGGTCCTGGGCTGTGTCAGAATGTCCACAGTATTGCCTAGATCAGTGGTCATGAATTATGTGTAAATTCTAACATAATATGCATTAGGTGATATTTAAGAGTAAAAATGTACATCCATCCATTTTCTTCCACTTTATCCAGGGCCGGATAAACTATACTCACTTCAATTGAAATACAGGACTCTGAAAGTATTAAACTCTTGAGCACAACTTTCTGCAAAAATAAGTTTGTGTACAACTTATTTTTGTAATTGCATGTTTCTTTTCTAAAAGGGACTAAAGGTGACAGTGTTTTGTGCAATAACCTGTCACCGAGCAGCTTTCCTGACTCCTGCACCGTCCCTGTATAAACATAAGAATGCTATACTACAGTATATCATACCATGCCATAATTTCATTTCATCAAGGCTAAAACAAATATTTTTCATTCATAATTTTTCTTGAGGCCACATGATCCATAGTTGGAGCTATCAAAGTCTTATTCCTTATATAACTGTAAATTGACTGAGCATCTTCCAGATTGGATTTGTTTTCAAGTTGGACCTCAGTGGATTTTAAATTGGGATCCCTGCCCTATATAGTGCACTATATAGTGGTTATGGCATTTTGTAGTGGCGTCAGAAGGTCCATAGAGAAAAAAAGCTGTGATTACTAGACTGGTCAATATAGACCACAATGCATTGTGTGAGCCAGCAGAGAGCAGCCGGCAGCGAAAGGTCTTTGAACTGGACTCAACATGAATAAATGACAACAGCCCCAAATCTGTGGAACCAGCTTAAGAAGTTAAACAGGCTCAGTCCCACTTCTCATGGCTTTCAAACAGACAGTGAGATTTCTAATGTAGTTTGTAATCACTTTTAAAACCTGTGTTTGGTGTATTTTCTTGTCTTAACATAAGCTGCATCTTGTGTTAGTACCATTTTTCATATTTATTTCTGTGACTTGTGTACAAAACTCTGGCCAACTGCTAAGTGCTTTATGTATAAAGTTAGTATGGTATAATATTGTAACTGTCAAACACTATTTTTTTCTGAATAAACCACTATAAAGTGTTACAGTGAAAAGTTCCTAACGTTAGCTGTTTGCGTTTAGCTTGAGCTGTTAAATGATCAATAGCTTCCCCTCTCAGGCAAAAAGCCAATAATCCAAGCAGTTTCCTTCATTAATGCAAAATCCATGCTATTTATTCATAAATATACATAGTGTGTATAAACTCACTTGAATTTGGTTGGTCTCCATTATGACCGAAGTTTGTGAACTTTAAGGTAGATGTAGA
Source organism: Lesueurigobius sanzi (assembly GCA_900303255.1). Lineage (NCBI taxonomy): Eukaryota > Metazoa > Chordata > Actinopteri > Gobiiformes > Gobiidae > Lesueurigobius > Lesueurigobius sanzi. The sequence goes on along the minus strand of OMNZ01036635.1, from coordinate 12,925 downwards.
GCACTCCTTTGCGAGTGAGTATATATAAATACATAGTAAGGAGTTAGGGGTAAGGAGTTAGGAGCTAGGGTGGCCATTCGGACACAGCCCTCATTGAGTACAAGCTTTTACGTGGTCATGATTTAATCCAGAAGTCGTCCTGGTTCAATCCTGCTTTAGTCCTCATTCAGTCCTGGTTCGGTCAAAGATGGCTTTCAAAATGTTTAATGTAATCCTGCTCTTTAAAGTGATAATCTGGAAGACTAAATGTAATACACATTTTATAAAATGTGCAATATCTACCTGGCCTTGATTTTTATGTAAAGTTGCTAATAATATTTATTATTATTATTATATTTTCCCCTCCTTCTCTGATCTCAGACACTAACCAGAGTCCCTGTAGGCTGTCGCTTTGACTAACAACAAGAACTTTTCCTGAGTTGACTTGCAATCATTGGGATATGAAAACAGGCGCCCAATCAGGAAGAGAGGGGGAGGAGCTACATCTGTTATTCTTCAAAAAAAAGTCTCCCTCTTTCCCTTTTATTTTTGATCACTTTAAAATGTGGTTTATGTAACATTATGTAGGATCAATTGTGTTTTGTACCCAGGGGCATCACACTGGGGGGGGGGGGGTAAAGGGTACCCAGGGCCCAAGGCAAGGGAGGGGCCCTCTGAAGTTCATAAATAGGCCTATATGTGTCAGGGGGGGCACCAAGATAGTTTGTACCTAGGGCCCAAAATTTGGTGGAACGCCCCTGTTTGTACCAGAAACTTACCAGAAACAATTGATCTTAGAGGTCAAATGTGCTCTGGGTTTGCCTTCATTTATACCAGATTCTAATTCTGGATAATCCTTGGCTTTCTCCTGATCCCTGGTTTGATCGAAGTCTTAGTTTAGACCCGGTTTAGTCATGGATTTAGTGTCGTCTTAGTTTTGGGTGGACACCTTAAAACCAGCAGTGAGGAATAACAGGCAGTAGCCCATTAGTTTTAGGGAGGGTTAATGGCATGTGTTTGAAGCACAATTAGCCCTGGCCCAGTGTTGGTGTGTTCTTATGAGGCAGAGACGGCAGATTAATGGATACAATCAGAGGGAGTTTAAACGAGGAGACCGGGATCCTACCGCATGATCAAAGTTAAACCCAGTGGCAGAGTGGTTAGCACTCACGAGGAAACGTCACAGCTTTTATTTCAGGACGTGCCACATGGATAAAAGAAACTGATGGACAATTTTTAAAGGCGAGGGACGGCAGGTGAATAGAGAAAAATGAAATGGCGTGATCTGAATTTGAAACTTGATATGAACATGAGAAAAACAATGGATTGCAAGTTTTTTGTCATTTGATGTTGTCATATACAAACAATGCATTTTATACATAAAGACGTTCAAAATTGCCTATAATTTTGGAAACCAAATCTAAATATTGCATAGAGCCTGTTTTAATTGATGGTTTTATTGTGTTAGTACTTACAAAGATTTGCTCAGAGATAATTTTGGATATCTTGTTTACTTTTTGAATAAACTAGGGCCAGTTGTTCAAAGGTAATCTGATCGGGTTTTGGTTATCAGGTTGGATCAAATCTTGAAAATTGGTTGTTCAAAAGGGAAAGAAGGATTCTGAAATCAGATCAGATCACAGAATCCAATCCTAGTTTCAATCTGGATCAAACCTTCAGTTTGTGTTGTTCAAAACAGTTGGATTTGGATAACTTCGATCCAAAAAAGCAGGATTATCCTGATCCCAAAAGGGGGCAGGATTTCAAGGTGGAATTCAGGAAGAAAATGTAGTAAAAATGTGTCAAATAATACATTTGTATCATTTAGTGTTTATACTTTTATTTATATTTTGCACTTGACTTGTTTAACTGTTACAGTGATAAAGTAGATAAAGTAGACATAGGCTACCAATTAAGCCTTCCTGTATAGTAAAGTCAAAATAAAAATAAAAATGATCTTGTCCCCATGAAATAATCCCCCAAACAGATTTCAAAATTCATTCAAATTACAAATGAAAGTGGATGTTTTTTTGTGTTTTGTGTTAAAGTGACCCCATGTTGGCTCTTCTACCTGTTGTTCTTTACAGCTGGTAGCTCACATTGTGATATGTCCCATTTAGAGCACTGGTAATCCAGATTTGGTCATCTTGAAAACTGTATCTGGATCAGGGTGATCCAATCCAATGTTGCTTTGAAAAACTGGCATAAAAGTAAGACGGATTACCTGATCCTGGAGAGCAAAGAATGGGATTTCCACATTTTTTGAACACCTAGCCCCTAGTGATAGTGAATAAATCTAAATTCTAATTTAGCTCTTTTTTTAAAAATTCAATAAATCAGGCTAAGAACTAAATATGGAAAATCTGTGGGAAAAAACACAATATAATAATATGTAATAATAATAATTACGTACAAGATTAGAATGTTTGTAGTCTGTAGGCGTTAGTCAAGTGGAGATGTGAGAAAAATGTATTTTGAGAAAATGCTTATTGAAGATACAATTTCCCATATTCTGTGGAGAAATGTTTAACCCGTGCAATAACTACTCTCATTATGGTAAAGATGAGGCCATGTACTTGTTTCCAGGAGGACATTTGCAACCTCGAACCTTAAAATGACTTAACTGATGGCAATAAAACTGATTCTGATTCCTGTTGAGAACACCTTTTGATTACTAAATGTTGCTAGTTATATTTCAGTATTTTAAACTGTAGTACTCAAGGACTCTGGGATTCCTTGAAAATAAGTGTGAACTTTAATGTATTACTCTTTACCATACCGGCTAGAATTGGCACGTTCAGTAAACAAGCTGGTTTATATTCTTGTTCCCTTTGTGTGGAGAATTATAATATTTCTTGTCTTTCTGTTGCAAACATTAAGCCGCAGACAGCACAGTATCCAGTAGAAATAGATATGACGAGTTCATTTGCAAAAGCCGATATCTCTCCGTTTGGCATCGTTTGCTAAATTGTTTCATCACCATACTCTACACGCCAGTTAAAGTAAAGATGAATCAATTTGAACAATAATGAGTGCCTTTATATTGTATTTCTGATCCACTAAGATAAATCTGGTCATTAAAAACAACTACACAAAGAGAAAATAACAAGCACACGTTGATTTTTGTCAATGGCACGCATCTGTTTTTGCTAAATAACTCTTGAAACGCAGTAAATACCGAATTAAATAAGCGTACTACTTCTACGTTCATGAAGGTTGGTGTTTTGCCTTGAAAGCTAATGGCTAACATCGATCCAATGCATTAAATGGAGCGCTAAAATCTTTCAATTTAATTACACGGCTGGCTTTATACGAAGATGTGGATAGACAGTAGCTATCCCATCGTACACAGAGCCCATTATGGAACTGGAGGCTTTTAACCAATTGCGTTGTTAAATCCAGGGGCTTTTTGTCCACGTCTGAGGATGGGCATGGTATACTTCCCCATTATTTCCTGGGCTTGCAGAAAGAAAAGTGCGGGCAAGAGTAAGACACGGAGCGGCTGGATTTGTAGAGGCTTTCTTGTTGGCGTACATGTGCTTCTGGGTTGTCTCGCTCCGACACCTCACGGGGGTCCAGGTCATGAAAAGTGCAGGAGGTTTTCGCACAGCGGCGGAGGAGGCAGAGCTGCACAGACGGACAGCCAAACCGATGGGCTTAATGCTGCACATGTGGACACTCATACACACGCACACGCACACACACCTACACGCTCCCGTTTCACACCACAAAACCTGCTTTGGCTTAGGCTCAGTCGACATGTGCAGACTCTAAATCAGCTCCCGTCAGCAGCAGGCTCCCAACGCCCGCGACATATGTACACGCATCCATGTAACGGCGGCCGCGTTCTCACACCTAATAGTGCAAAGCAAACAGCGCGGCACAGTTCGGAGGCTTGTTGTGCACTTCCCTTCGACTTCGCATTCACAGCTCGTCGAAACTTGTTTATTTCAATGGATCGCTCTGCCATTTGTCTTTGTCGCGGCGTGGAGTCCTTGATGACAATTTGAGAAATTCTGCGTATACGTCAAAGCACTTTCTTGGCATTAGACAAAGTTATCATGATCCTGGCATCAGCGGATGGAAAACATTGGCATGCAGAGATTCCAAAAGTTTTTTTTATCATTTCTCACATCAGCTCACGCAGGTGTGGGCAAACCTTTTCATGCTAGAGTCACATTTGGTTTTTGAACTTGCCAGATAGCCCAGGTCAGTCACGGTTTGGAGTTTGGGGCATTTTAAACAAGAAGAAGATGATAAATGACTTTATCTTTACAATAAGGAGTGTAATTGGAGGAGTGTAATCTCCATGGAACTATAGGGGAATTTGTAACTTAATTGGCTAGTTACTCATCATTTTCTGACATCGTGGCAACCCCAACCATTCAGTCTTGTGCTTAATATTTTGAAGGCTTGTTCAGAGGGATTTTTTCAATATTTAATTCCTAGCCCAATTTATTGAGTTTTGAACTCTGAAAAAGAAAGGGGAAATGAGATTTTTTAAATATTTAAACTCTCTCCAGATTTCATTGCCAAAATTATAGGTAATTTTGACATTTTTTATGCATAAAATACCATTTATTTTATATGAAAATACAAAGTTTCAGTAGCAAAAGTAGTGCATTGTGTTACAAAACAAACTAAACAAATTTAACAGTGTAAAATTATAAAAATCTTCTGTTGTTAATTAATGTAACCCGACCTATGACGAACATCAACACCGAGCATTTAAAAGGAAGGGAACAATCTGCTTTTTATAAACAAAGATGCAAATAGAGACTTGCTTGGTTCAGTGAAAGGACCAGATGGGGCACTCTGGGGGCCTAATTTACCCCCTGGGCCAAATTATCCCCAATAGTTCTCGGCCTTTTGTATCCTGCAGCTTTAGCCTCGCCGTCGTTCTTCCCATATATTCACTGTCCCTGCTCTGTACACGTGCAAACCATCTCAATCTGGATCTCGCCTCACAGCAGGAGCGTCAACAAATTTACCCATTTCTAGATTTTCCCACTTTCAATTCACGCTCCGGTTCTCTTTATTGATCTTGATTGATATTACAGTGTGAATTTCATGAACACAATGATATCAATCTGGAAAGGCTCCAGTTTAAATCCTTCGTAGAGGACAGACTTTTTGGTGGACATCTGTTGATGATTGGGTCAAGCGAACCTAATCACAGTCTTAAAACACAGCTACAGAACAAAGCACTAAAGCAGAGGTCATGAATTAGGGGAACTGGATGCCGATCTGGACGCAAACCTTGTACCAGACCTTTGGGCCCAACCGAATAAATCTCCTCAGTCTCCCTCTGGAGCAGAAGAGACTACAGCACAGATTAACAGAAAGGGAAGCTGCTTGGCACTTTTTATTTAGCTCAAAATGGCCCAGAAATGACTTATTTACAAATTTTTAAACCGAGTGGAACATAGTTATCCAATTACACATGTGCACAATATAGAGCAAATAGTAGCTCTGTTTCCTGATCGTTCATAAAAACCTTCAATGCAGAGAAAGGCGGTTTACAATGAACCAGGACTAAACAAGGACTAAACCAGGTTTAAACCAGCTTTGAGCCAGGTCTAAACCAGGACTCATTGGTGTGGTGTGGGTTATTCCCACATAACCGTAAATTGACCCTATATGTTCCGGACCTTTGCCTAGGATTTTTTGTTCAATTTGGACCTTGGTGGATCTTAATTCATTATCCCTGCACTAAAGCAATCAAATATTTAGTTTTAAAAGTGTTACTCGTGTGTGTGCAAGTCTGCAGTTGTCGCTGTGTTGATCATTAGCATCGGTAAATGTAAGACTTGCACACTCACAACAATACTGCCATGTGATTGGTCCGAAACACCTGTGGATTGGCTCCAGGCTTTCAAGTAGGTTTGTATGCGAGAATGTATGGTTACCGCCTTCACCCATAGTGTAAAACATGCTCAATAGGCAAATCTTCCAGCGGACCCTGGCTAAAGATCTGGAGATGGGTCCCAAACAATGGGCGAGAATGGGCCGTCTCCGTGACCGTCATGGCTGTGCGCTGACATTGCTGCAATCACCTCTATCCACTAGCGGTGGCTCCAAAAAGACCTTCATAACATGTATTCCTATGGTGACTTTACACGTGTCAAAAACAGCTTTACAGCCTGGCTCCTAATACTTTTATTATTTCTAAAGGTAGCTATACCCTCTGTGATAATGCTCAGAGGGAAATGGAGTCTTTAATGTTGTTAGTTTTTGTTAACTGGAATTTTAAAGTCTTGCATATCCAATGAAGCTCATTCTAATGATTTGTGACGTCACACGCTCCCGGCTATAGGCTAACAGAGCACCGTGCTGACGGGGCGGGAGCAGAGAGGGCGCGGTTATGGCTAAACTACACGCCCAGGAGGCTGAGATACAGCGAGCGCACACCTCTTTTACCCTTTTTAGGACTATCCACTGGAGGAGGAGCAAGTTGCGCCATTTTGATTTCACCCATAAGCGTGGTCAATTTCCAAAGTGAGGCTTAATACACGTTGTCCCTCTATTGTTTTAACTCATTGGTCCCAAAGCGCTGCACTGTGCTCCCCGACGGATCGCCCCAGCAAGGCTAAAGGAAAGGTCAAATCCAGGCGACAAATTTCCCTGTACGAGAACAATAAAGCTCACTTCATCCCCGTGTCCCTGGCTCCTAATGCCACCATGTATGCACCTTTCTTTTCATTCTTTCTTTTTGCTGATGCGATTACCAAACAAATGCCACCGCTGGCCAGGAGGGAAATGAAGTGCCTATTTTGTAGTTAACACAGAGCTCACAGATTGCAGAGTTGGCGAGGGACACAGCGGCAACAGCCTGTGTGCCAATCCTGCCGCTCCCTGCCCTATGGCCGACCTTCCCTGCCACCGCCGGAAAGAAAACGCTTAGCCCTTCCAAAAGAAAAAAAAAAAAGAAAACACCGAAAGTTGGTTACCAGATGAGCGGAGGGAGGTGCGGAGTCAGGTGGTGGGGAAATGGGAATAAACGAGTAGAGGAGCGGACCGGAGGATACAGGCAGAGTTTGGCAGACCTCCACGAAAAAGACAGCTGGCAGCGACATCCTTCACAGACCTGGAGAGGAGCGAGGCATGATGGGAACTACCTCCCGAGACGCGCCGCCGGAGAAGGAGAAGTATGGGATGTATGTGGGGGGTGGAGGGCAGAGCTGAATGATTACGGGGGAAAATGTTTAGTTGAAGGTCTTTCTAAGAAGTTTATGTTTTAAACTGCGAACGCCAACACCTGAGTGAACTCTATGAAGTGCTAATTCAAAACAAGAATGGCATAAAACACTGAAAGTATGCACAATAGACCCTTTCGCTGCATCTGCTTACATCATCAGTGACATCAGCTGGAGGCAGGAAGTGAGCAAGAGAAATAGAATTAAACTAAAACTAGTGATTATAAGTGTAAAACTACTAGTAAGAAATGTGGTCCTTTTGTGGCTTAAGGAGCAAGAACAAGAGGAACGACGTTTGAGACGATAAAATAAGGTTTTATCTGATATTTACAACAACAGACATTTGTTTATCGTTACTATGACAACAGCTACAATGTAAATAGGTAGGGATCTAGCTTTCCGCCTCCAGTTAAGCCCAGAATGTTTATAAACAATGAAAGGGTCTATAGGGAACCCCCTGGGGCCAAGCTGCCCTGAAAATGAGATTAAAAAGTTCTCAGTGGGAATTCTCTGGTTAAATGAAGGTCAAGTAAACAAATGAATAATACATTTTGGAATATATTTGCTGTCGTCTTATTACACAGAGATAATACTGTACATGTTATTGTTTGGAGATATAATAAGGTTGCACAAAGGATTGCTGCTTTTTGTTACTTAAAATTGTGCTTTTAAATTGATTGTAATTTAATTTGGACTGAGCCTCATGTACATCATTTTTAGAAATATATATGGATGAATTCCTAAATAAAAACAACACAGTATCTAATTAACAAATTATCCAAGTATGTTGGTCTATTTCTCAGGTTGAGACATGATCTTTCCTAACTTTGTACCGGTCTCTATTTGAAAAACATCTAAACTATGACCATGTCATATGGTGTAATACATATCCTAGTTATTTGGAGAAGCTACAGATTCTACCAAAGAAAGTTACAGTATACATGTTATATCATGGGCTACTTTAATAAGCTTCAAGCTTCTGAAGCTCACAGAGTGCATCAGTTGTATTATGTAGTATATACATTATATTCTAGACTCTGCCATCTTGTTCCTGTGACCAAATGCTCCTGGATGTGTTTAATGGGCACATTGGATGAATGATTGATATTTATTTAGAGTTACATACAAATTCATACTAATTTGCACGCTTATGAGCAGCATTTGCAACCCAGAATACATTCAACTATAGCATACTTATTCACATCAAGTTTCCTGCATCTTCAAACTCAAAAAAGTGGTGTGACCTGACTCTAATTTAAGATAAATTACAGATCTAAACACAAATTACAAAAATCATCCTTTAGTGTTTTGCGTAGCCTTTGCTAATCGTCCAATGGAAGTTTCCAGATTGATCCCCTTCCATTTGTGTGGTTGGAAACAGTATTGTGTGTGCCACATGGTTCTGGATCAGCTGGAAGCTTCGTCTGCAACAGACCTCAACAGTTCTGCCTGGCCTTGATGGTGCTGGAAGTCACAATCCTATTCAGAATCTCCAAAGACTTTTAGAAACAAATATTAATAGTTTAAAAGAACGATGGAAGCGAATCAGCCTGTGGTAATTTACAAAAGCTATAATTTATCCAAGACTTTATGAACGAAAAACTGAACAATATGTAAGCTTTTCATAAAGTGCAAAAGAAAAAAGATTAATGAATATTTCTGACTTGTAGTGACTGAGAGGAGCCAACAACTATGAGCTTTAGGCGGGGTGGTGACCGCGTAGTTACAACGCCGACATATGCAATGACAGACAACCTTTGTAATTAAGTAACAGCCCATAATGATTGATTTGCCCATTAAAAAGCCCTTGCCATAATATTGACAGCTAATTCAAATGCTTAAACCTGACATCTGAGTGATGCGGGAAAGACGGAGGGGGTTTGGTGCTATAGATTTCTTTTTCTCTCCATCACTGCCCCTCTCTTGCTCGCTCTCTTTCTCCCTCCCTCTGTCTCTTTGGTCTCAAGGCTCCTGCACTAATTAACACAGTTCCACAGTCAGGGCCCCCCGCCGGCCTCACAGCCTGGCCTCAAGCTCACACACTCTGGGTAAAGGGCTGCTGCAGTCTGGCTGTATGTGGGGACAGAGAGAGAGAGAGAGAGAGAGAGAGAGAGAGAGAGAGAGAGAACGAGGGAAGCAAGGGAGTGAAAGTGACTTGAAAAGGTGAGAGCAGAGCTGGCCTTTGTCGCGAGGTGAGCCATGTCCCTTGTTACAGAGAAGGGATAAAATGTACCAAAAAAACATGTATTCTGGAAGTGGGAGGGTTCGCGTTTGGGATGGCGCTGCTGTACTATCAATGTAGTAGTAGTGGTAGATAATTAATTGTACCCGTGAGGAAATTCATAAAGATAAAAAATAAAAACGTGCACAAAGACATCACTCTACACACAACTACTACTACATTCTACTACACACAAGTCCAGACTGACAAACAGACAACAAAAGGCAAGATTTAAGGCTAGTTTTGATAAGACTCTGAATACAAGGAATTGATTTAAAAAAAAAAAAAACAATGAATAAATCCTTTGACAGGCAGAAGCTTAGTGAAACAATCCAACATGGAGAATGCATGCCTTATTAGGCTGTGTCAAAGTAACATCACAACATTGTAAAGAGCCTATAGTTTAAAATTTGGAGTTGGAGGACAGCTGACAATTCAATGCTTGTAACTACAGTATATGGTGTCAAACTGTCAAAATGTAGATTTTTAGTCTTTAATTTATTGCAAATTTCGCTAATTTCTTGACCAATCCACATGAAACAAACTGTCAAAAAGTTCCCTGTCTTCTCAGTCAGCACATACAGTGTAGGTCCAATTATATTCACACACAAGGTGTCCAAAAGTGGAGACAATATTCGAAAACATGTGCACAATGTTGTATTGTAGAAAGGACTTTCAGCCAATATGGCAAGAACACTGGATAAATACTGCCTTTTGGACATTATTAAATTATTATGAAGCTCCAAGACAAAACAAGAGGAAAGAAGCTGCTAAAAAACAAACTATACAGCTTACTATGTGCTAATATTATGCTAACAGCAGCTAAAGTTGTGCTAACGGTCCGTTAAGGCATGTGGAAACAAAGGACAAAGCGGGTAGACCAGGCACTGGGCTCGGCCGGAGCTGCCATTTCAGAATGGTCTGGACTTTAATCCTAAAAGCAGTAACACAAACCAAAAGGGGGCACCTCCACCTAAACTAACTAATTTCAGGTGACCCACGCAGTCGATTGGTCACTAGTATATTAATCCTTGCTGCCCGTTTCTACCTCTGATCAAATCCCTTGGCCCTCCACTCATCATGCTACCATCAGTACTTTACTATTCTCACTTGTGCATCCTGCTGCTGTCGCTACTCCTCCACTTTTTAGTACAGAAAACAGGGCGGGGGGGTTAGGTGAGGTCAGGTGGGGTCTGATGGCCTTGTCCACAGTCTGGTAACTCTGGCGGTAGGAGAGGACTGATGAGCCGGAGAGCAGCTTCACACAACAGCAGCCAAGTCTCCGGGAAGTCAGACTCCACCGGGACCAAGGGGAGAGCGCAACTACAACTGCTGGCTCGGGCTGTGGCTGCGGTAAGTATTTTTACCGTTTCCTATATGTCCACGTTATACACTTCTATTTCAGTTGGAGGGCAGGTGACAACACACCTCTATGGGAGAATAACAGTTTTGTTTGGATCATGAGGATTTCGGAGAGCGGCAGAAAGAAGGAGGCATTGAGTGGGTGAGCTGGACTTCAGACAGTGCGTCGTGAGTGAGATCTGTTGTTTTTTTACATATAAATGTGCCGTATTTCTTTATGTACATAGCTGTTACCGTGTGAAACCACATGAACTAATGGCCTCGTGAGGGCTCTGCGCCGCATACAAATTGTACACAAAACTGTACTTGATGTGAGTCACAGTTGGCAAGAAAACCAGACGAAAAACATGCCACTGAGGATTCAATGTGAGACAGGCGTCAACAACTATGTGTCCTGCTTAAATTAGTTCAATTGCATTTGCTGCAACTACACCCAATACTGCTATTACAACTACTACCTTTGACATATAAAGTACACAAAAGACTAGGTCATTTCTGAACATACTAAACTCAATAGCCATTTTCTCTAAATGCATTTCCCACATTGTAGGGACAACATCTCAACTTTAGCAGCTCCTACAGACTCCAAACTTTTCAATCTGTTCAGTACTCCATATTCTTAAGGTTTTTTCAGAGGGCTTTTTCAATATTTAATTGTCTTTCTGATTTATTTTGTTTTGAACCCTCAAAAACGAGGTCAAATTTGAATCTTTACAGCTTTATACACTAAAAACTAGTTTATTAAAAACCTAAACCAGGGGTGTCCAAACTTTTTCCATGGAGGGCCACATATTGAAGTGTACACGGCATGGAGGGCCAAAGACCTGGATCAGTCCTGGTTCATTCTTAAATTGGATCATATTTAGTTATTGATAAGTCCTGGTTTAGCCCTGAATGTGTTTAGTTTGGAAAAAGTTTGGACACCCCTGGTTTAGGTTTTTAATAAACTAGTTTTTAGTGTATAAAGCTGTAAAGATTAAAATTTGACCTCGTTTTTGAGGGTTTAATTGTGTAGAACTGTTGAACTTGCAGAAAAAGGATGATCTCTGTTGATGTGTGCCAATTCAACAAGAAGCCTGAGGGCCGACCAAAATCAGTCCGCGGGCCGCATTTGGCCCCCGGGCCGCACTTTGGCGCCCCTGACCTAAACCATATTCAAAATCCTCTCAACAAAATAAGATGGCTCGATCCATTATTTAGATTTCGTCCCTGAAGATATAAGTCTTATTTTTATGACATATAACAAAATGACACAAAAAGTCATACAATATTTTCTCATATTTATATCTGTAATAACTCATATTGATAGTAGTCACAGTATTCACATTTTATTCCCTAGTCACCTGCAGCGTCTCCCTTGAAGTCCGCTCTCAAACACCGATTATAATTAACAGTTTAATACAGAGGGTGCAGCATGAGGTCACTTGGGGTCCGCTGGCCTTGTCCCGGCCCCTGTCCACAGTCTGGTGACTCTGGCGTGGGGTGAAGACAAATGAGCCTGGTCTGTGTTCTGTGCAGCAGCTCTTCCAGTGTCCGAGACTTCACTGAGACCAAAGGGAGCGGGCGAGAGAGGAGAGAGAGAGGGAAAGAGAGGAGAGAGAGAAAGAGAGAGAGAGTCGGAGGAGACAAAGTGCAAAAGGCAATGAGCCGACTACGGTCCGGTCACAACGGCGTGGACACAAATCCTGGTTCTGAGCCGTTAGCCCAGACTCTTATAGATCAAAGAGAGAGAGAGAGGAGAGGGAGGATAGAGAGAGGGGAGAGGGAGGAGAAGGAGAGGGAGGGGAGGGAGGAGAAGAGAGAGGGAGAAGAGAGAGGAGCAGGAGAGGGAGGTGAGAGAGGAGAATGTGGAGAGAGAGAGGAGAGGAGGGAGATAGAGGAGAGAGAGAGAGGGGAGGGAGGGAGGAGAAGGAGAGGGAGAAGAGAGAGGAGCAGGTGGAGAGGGAGAGGAGAAGGAGGACAGAGAGAGAAGAGAGGAAGGAGAGAGGGGAGAGGGAGAAGGAGGAGGGGGGAGGGGAGGGAGGAGGAGATAGAGGAGAGAAAGAAGGGTAGGAGGGGGGGAGAGAGGAGTGAGAAAAGGGAGGAGGAGAGAGAGGGGAGAGAAAGAAGAGAGGAGAGAGAGAGAGAGGGGAGAGAGAAGATAGAGAAGAGAGAAGATAGAGAATGA
>OMNZ01036634.1:0-11344 GCA_900303255.1 Lesueurigobius sanzi | reverse complement strand
CCCCCCCATTTCAGGTTATCCCCTGATAATCTGAATCATTATTAACTCTACCCTAAACCTAACCCCAACCTTAAGGATAGTGGAGTCCAGCAAAGTCGTTTTATTGAGATTTTAGTTTAGTTTTTTAGTTAAATATCAAGGGGGGGTACTGAAGTCCATTCCAAAGTACCCCCTGGTGAGGTGAATGGGAAGTAGTTTGAAATGGCTACACCGGGGCAAGATTCAAGTTTCACACTCCTTTCCCCCATTTTCTATTATTTTTAATACAAAAAGGAGCTCCTTCGTGGGCCCCCCCTTGGTCCTGGGGCGACTGACCTGGTTGTCCCCCTCAGTCGACACGGCCCTGGGTCAGATATTTTATAAAGTGGTACTTGATATAACAGTTTGAGAACCACTAATGTGCATGATTAAAGCTACAATAAGCTATTCTATATATGACTTTTTTTGATCAGCAGGTGTCAACAGTGAACTCTGGTGTGCCCCTCACTCCACCTCCACACACTGCCCTGAAGGTGCTTTCAAGGTGCAAAGGGAAAACAAGTGTATATTGTGTGCAACATACATATACCAGCAGAATAAATTATATATTTAGCAGTAAAGTAAGTAAATGTATTGTATTTGTTTTGTTGAATTAAGAACATAATTATAAGTACATTTACAGTGCTCAAGTTTTATTTCCCACACCACTCAAACGCCTCTCGAAAATCTATTGGTTGTTTGTAGCTAAGACGATAAAGAAGATCTGATCTGTGTTTACGCGGCGGTGGGGCAGGTGAGGGGTGCTGTGGGAGTGCACTGTGGGACTGCGAGGCGAGGGAGGTCCATGGGGAGGTGTGGAGTTAGCTGCAGAGTCGAAGGTGGAGCATATACCTATAGTAATGTGAGAATACAACCGGGTTAACTTTTCTGCTTATTGTAGCTTTGAATTAGAAAGTTTTGGGGGAAAATGTAGGAAAAAAATCATGTTTAAAAGTAACAAATGAAGACCAAATCTGGCAAGAGTCAGATTGATGTTACCTTCTGTATCAAACTAGAAAGGCTCCTGTTTAAATTGTTGACAAAGAGGGTGGAGTTTTGGGGGATATCATCTGCTGCTCGCCTTTTAGCTCAACAACAAAGCACCAAAGTGATTAAATAGGCTATTTAGTTTATAAAATGTTACTTGAAGATAATATTGCTCTGTACACTTCATTTCGACCTCTGTGAATCCCTGATTATATATTACATAAAGAAAGAAATCAGCATTAGTCTAAAATCTTTGCCTCGTCTTTCCTGAACTTGCTCCCAGGCCATTAGCCCCTGCAAGAAGAAACCCATTCTTATTTTACAAGTTTTGAAACCTTGATCATAATATTTCAAAATATAAATCGTTATCTGCGGAAAATCATCTCCAGCTACATCAGAAATAGAAAGTGAAAAACACAGGAAGCCCTTAATATTATATATGAAGTAATCGGATACATTTTAAAGATATAGACAAAAAATTGCTATAAAGGCATACAAGACTAATTCTTTTTCTCCAAATAAAAAGCTACACCACTGACAGAGAGGGCTGGGTAAAGTGGAGCCGTTTCCTCCAGTCGACGGAGTTTTTAATTCCATTTTAATGAACAAATACTCTGTTTTAATGGCACAAAAGCGAAAAATCTGTGCTTGTTTTATTGCTTAAGATGTGAAAACATCCCGTCAAAGAGAGGAACGAGGAACTAAAAATAGTGTGGGATATGTTTGGAACCATATTGTTTTTAAATAGTAGAGCAATGTCATTATTTTTCAGTGTGAGTCCAATTTAATGATGTTTATTGACTTGGTAATATGTTTTATTGCTCCGCTGAAACCCTGAGAAGTGAGAGAATATGCAATTATATTATTGCATTATTGTGCTTTGTTTTGACACTCCGTCCAGAACGTTGAGTGAGGGATAAGCTTAAGGAGAGACACTGCAGGCAAAACAGATTTTTTTCTTCTTCAATTTTCAAGTTTTGGTCCCATTTGCTCTGATGAACTTTCACCTGGAAACAAATAAATGGCCTAATCGTTACAATAAGGAGTGTAATTATTGCAGGGGCTCAACGTTTCTCCATAAAACTATATGGGAAATTGTTACTTTAATAACCATTTTCTCATTTCGCTCACATCGTGGTGACATCTCCACTTTAGTAGCTCCTACAGACTCCAAACTAACAATGTTATGAAAGTTTGTTTTCAGTATGTCATTCCTAGCCTGCTTTATTGAGTTTTGAACCCTAAAACAGTGCTTCTCAACTGGTACGATGTCAGAATCACCATGAAGCTATACTTCCAAGCCGCAACCCAAATTAGAATTGAATTTAGTATATGAGTAATGGTAAATACAATATTTTCCTACAAATTATCATTGAATAAACATTGAATAATTCTATAAAGCTCAAACAATCATCAAAATAACTCATTCTAACAGACTCAGGGATGTTTTTGAGTGTTTTAGCAAGTAAATATTGTATATAATTATTGTAATACATATTCTACATTACTAGTTACAGTATTAAAAATGTAATATGTTTGTATTACATCTTACTGTCGCAAACATGTAACTGAATTACACTATTTTGAGTTACATTTGGCAAAATATAAACTGTAAAAGGTGCTAATAATGCCACAGAGCAAAAGTGTAGTCAAAGATTTCCTTTTCCTCAGCCTCCACATTCTTTTTATTTTGATGACGTTAGCTCCACGAGCCTCTTTCTACACCGGTGTACAGTCGACATGCACTACCTTGTCGAGAGGAACTAACTTTACCACTGCGCATGCGTCCAGCCCTATAGTTACTCGTAGAAAATCACTATTAACAGCGTTTAAACTTTGTATTACATAAATATACATGACGTAACCCTATACCTAATCCTAACCCTAATTGATAAATAAACAGTTTTGAATGGAAATGACTATATATAGACTAAACTATATCCAAACTGCATTTGCATTCAAAACTGTTTATGACCAAAGTCAATTAAGGTTAGGTTTAGGGTTACGACATGCATATTATGGAAGAATACAAAGTCTAAACGCTGTTAATAGTGATTTTCTGGGATTTTCTATGAGAAACTAGCGCAGTGGTAAGTTAGTGCCTCTCGACTGGACACCAGTATCCAACTTGATTTGGAGCTGCATTTTATTTGGTGGGAGTTGCACTTGTAACTCGAGTTACTTAAATTGTAATGACTAGTATATTACTGTATTTTGTTTAAGTTGTATATTATATTCCTCAGTTACTGAAAGAAGTAAGATATTTCTATAACTAGTTACTTTTGTAATGAGTTACCCCAACACTGGTCATTACCCACTTTTTAGTCCCGACCCAGTTGAGAACCACTGCCCTAAAAAACAAAGCAAACTTTTAACTAAACAAGATATCCAGAATCCTCTCTGAACAAATCTTTGTGACTAATATATCAATAAAATAAAACCATAAAGTTAAGCCTGACTCCATCCATTATTTAGATTTTATTGCTGAAAATGTAGGCAATTATGGCCATTTTATATAAAAACATAAAATACAATACATTTTTTTCTCATATTTATATCAATAATCTACAGCAAAAGTTTCAATCTGATATCACTCAATTTAATTTTTCCCCTGTTCGCCTTCAGTGCACTCTCTCCATTTTGCCCAGCCCCTGAGTCGAGTGGATTAAAAAAAAAAAACTCATTACATTTTATTTTTGTACATGTGGCATCTGTCAGCTCTCCCTCTCTCTCTCATGTCTCTGCACCCTCCTCCTCCTCCTCCTCTTCCTCCTGTCTCCTGTGGTGCTCCGGTGTGGGGAAAGGCGCCCTGTACCCGCTGCTCCCTGCCCCCTGGTACCCCTCTCCTCCTCCTCCTCCTCCTCCTCCTCCTCCCCTCGCTCGCTCGCTCTTCGACGGCGGGCCCCAGATGAAGTTGTGCGTGGGCCGGTAGTGTTTCTTGGCGAAGCGGAGCAGCCGCCTCCTGGTCTGCGGGAGGCGCACGGTGTAGACGTAGTACTCCAGGGCGCTGTGCTGCATGTTGGGCACCGTGCCGCGGACCAGGGACTCCTCCAGGAACAGGCGGACCAGCGGGGCCTTGAACGCCTCGTAGCCCAGCTCGCCCAGGGACTTGAGGATCCGCGTGATGCGCAGGTAGTTGTGCTGAGACCTGAGAGGGCGGAAAAAACAACAAAATGAGTAATTGTCAAAATGCAGATTTCTGGTCTTAGTTTATTGCCATTTTCTTTGTGATTCCTGGGACAATCCACATGAAACAAAAACTGTCACAAAGGTCAATGTCTTCTCTGTCAGCACATGTGAACCAAGGTCTAATTATTTTCTCATAAAGGTGCCCAAAAGTGTTAGGACTTTCAACCATCAGTTAAAAGACACTAAATACTCTCAAGTTTTCCCTCTTTACAGTTTTTTTTTTTTAACCTCTTAAGCCCTAGAGTCCCCATTTTTGGGGACTTGCCACTTTTAGAGACAATCCTTGTTTATAATTTTATAGTTTTTAATCTATTTTTAAAAAAGTTTTTTTTTTTTTCTTGGAAAAACTGTATTTTATGACCAAATATATAAATAGGATCCTAAATTTTCAATTACAAATTACAAATTTGAATTTTTTGGGCCAAAAGGGGCCAAATTGTGCCCTATTTATTATAATGGGATTCCGCCTAGACTATTTTAAATCGAAACCTCAATAACTTTTCAATTATTTATTGTTACAGAGATAAACAGTTGGTAAAATGTCAATAATTAGCTGTAGTTACTATTTAGGATGTTTATTTGCTTTTTACAAAGTAAACAAGCTGCTGACCTGCTGTAATGTAGGGTTTTTTTTTAGGCGGAATTCATATTTTCTGTCTTTCAACCTCAATTACTCAGGCCCACTATGATTTTCTTGAAAATGTTCACATCTACAGTATCCCCATAAACATTCATATCATTTGAGAGCAATATGAACATTTTAGACATTTTACAAGCTGTTAAAAGCCTTCCAGAGTATGAGTATACACAGCAGGGCTTAAGAGGTTAAGAATAGCTTTTCTTTGAACATAATAATCAAAAATACAATTTATTTTTATCTGAAATTATTCCAAGTACTCCCTGCTAAACCCCATTTTTTTTTATTCTGGTTCTAGCTTTCAGAGCCTTGCAGGGTCAGGCTCCCTCTTACATCAGTGATCTGATCCAGCCTCACACCCTGCTCTGGCTCTGAGGTCTGTGGATCACAATCTGCTGATGGTTCCACGCACTTGTTTTCAGACCAGAGGAGAGTAGACCGATCCTTCCAGGCTCCCAGGTCTTCCACTCTCTCTGCGTTCTGTTGACTACTTCAAAAGCCGACTTAAGACCTACTTACAGTATTTGTTGAAGCTTTTGCTTTGCTACTCTTGGGTTACTGTGATTTTGTGATATGTATTTTTGTATCTTACGCTGTGTTGTGAAGCACTTTTTTTGTTTGTGAAAAGGTGCTATACAAATACACTTTACTTACTGACTTACAACTCTATGGGAGAGAAACAGTTTTTGAAAGAAATTTTCAAAAAGAAAACTGACAAATTGATCAGTTTTGACTGATCTAAAAACAGCTAACCTTTCTTGATTTAAGTGTATTTGCCCTTGACTTGAGCAGATAAATAAATGTTTCTCTTTTTTCAGTCAATGTGACATAGATTTACCAAAATGGACTCAAGAATCAGCACAACTGCAGAAGGCGACAGGAATGAAAGACTATAGCAAACTCCTCTCCATCATCATCTGGTTCAACCCTGATCTAACTCTGGTCTAGTCCAGTCTTAGCCCTGGTTTAGACCCTGTTTAGTCCTAGTTTATCACCAGTTTAGCTCAGTTTTGGTCCCGGTTTAGCCCTGGTCTAGTCATGTAGACCTGGTTCCGTCCAGTTTTAGCCCCTTTGGTTAATTTTAAGAAGAAATGTGCCTAATATCTACACATAATATGACGTTTTTAGCCATATTTAGCCAGTCTTTTGAACTGCTCTTTGAAATGAATGAATCCCAAAGACTCGGTTCCATGTAAAGAGCCATGAATCCCATCAGTGGTTGGTACAAGAACGGCAAAAGGTTTTTCCACTTCTTTCATGAAAAGGTTCCACATCTCCTGTATCTGCTGTGGCTCTGACAAGTCTCAATGTTCTTCACCAAAGTGTCGTGTTTCTGAATGTCTTTCTCAGCAGGAACATGTGGCGCAGATGGCCATGTTGTGCGTTCTACATTTAATTGAGTTTTAGCTTCACAAAGTCATTAGAGCTGTGTTCGTTAGTGAGAAATCACACCGGGGCTTCAATTTACCAAGCAATCAGCTTTATACAGAGACATTCTCAACTCGGTTTGACCTTTTGAGCCAAGTCTTCCCATGCTGTGGAAGTATTTCATTAGATTTAATTGTCCATGAACACAGAGAGAGAGAGAGCACTTGTTTTGTTGGAGACACTGCAAGCAAAACTAAATGTATTCAATTTTCAGGTTTGGGGCCAGTTTACTGAACTTTCACCTGTAGACAAATAAAAGACCTAATATTTACAATAAGGAGTGTAATTATTGCAATGAATCAACTTTTTTTTTCCATAGAACTACGTATGTGGGAAATGTAACTTCAATGACCATTTACTCGACAACTTCTCCACAGAATCCAAACTTTCCAATCTTGGACTTAACAATATTTTTGAAGGTTTGTTCAGAGGGATTTAATAATTCCTAGCCTGATTGAGTTTTTGAAACCTAAAAAACAAGGTGAAATGTGACTTTTCACAGATTCATTCACTAATAACTAGCTTGAAAGACTAAACGAAATATCCAAAATCCAACAAATTTGCCTATATTTTCAATGATGAAATCTAAATAATGGATGAAGCCAGATTTAAATGCATGGTTTTATTTTGTTGATGTATTAGTTACAACGATTTGTTCAGAGGGAATTTTGGATATCTTTTTTAGTTTTGTAATAAGCTACTTATTAGTGAGTAAATCTGTAAAAGTTAAAATTTTGCCTAGTTTTTCGTGATTCAAACCTCAATAAATCAGGCTAGGAATTAAATATGAATAAATCCCTCTGAACAAGTATTCAGAATATTGTTAAGTACAAGACTGAAAAGTTTGGAGTCTGTTGGTGCTGCTGAAGGGAAGACCTCGATACAAGAGTGAAGTGTAAACTTGATTTGCTGATGATTGGCTTTAAAGTTTATAGTAGCATCTGCGCGATATGGTGTCAGCGTATTTTCTTCACTCGCTTGTCGCAGAGAGGATGTTACCATATATGACGTACAGCATCTTGTTGTGGACTTTACGCACTGCACGTGGATACCTAATGTGTCCATATTTATGCCTGGACACGTGGGTGAGAGGAAAAAAGTACCTCTGGAGTCACTTCCTGGTCCGTGGCAAAACTTCATAATATAACCATCGTAAAAGCTGAGTTTGGTTATTTTTTCTACTTTAACATGTTAGCTATGATGTTTAGGGACCAAACTACACAGAAATCTCAAAATTACCCACCCCATGAAAAACCGATGCAGATTTTTTCTAATTTAGATTTCTTTGCTACAAATATAGCAATTTTGACCATTTTTATGCATAAAATACCTCACTTTTACATGAAAACATAAAATGACAGAAAACTCCCAATACATTTTTTTCTCATATTTACATCAGTAATATACAGTAACAGTTTCATATTGATATCACTCAATTTAAATATTTTCCCTATTTGCCCTTTAACGCAGAGTGTGTTTTTTTGGTACTGACTCGTTGAGGTGCTGAAAACGCTGTTCCCAGTTCGGCGCTCGAGCCACGTTCCCGTTTTTATCCAAGAGTTTGACTCCGTAGAAGTCCAGCATCAGGGAGTAGGCCGCCACGAACCTGCGCTTGGCTTCACGAGTGCTTTGGAATTCCTGACGGGAAACAAAACCCAACTTTAGCTTTCAGAAAACACCAAAAAAATCATCGAAATCGCACTAACTCACGATGAGACACGAGCAGCGGACTCTAAACATTTTTTACCAGGGAAAAAAGGTTGGAGATCCCTAATACATCATGGAAAACCTGTGCTAAACAGTCTGAAAGTGTTTTAAGAAGCTGGAATAAAGCATCAAATATGACCTTTGAAGGCTGCATACATGACCATGATATGAATAAGAGAAAAGAAGTGCTGAAAGCGGAGTAAAAGATTCATGTTCTGTGAAGGTGATGGAGAAACGGGAGAAGTCCCTTATGCTCCAGGAATGTGTTTATTTTAAAAAGTACAATATCATTTGGAAATAGCTATCCGGTCTCCATCAGCTCTTATTATGTGTAGGGGTGGGAGACATAAAATAATATAGATTGATACTTTCTCAAGCGAAATTTCTGCAAACTACCAAAACTACACAAAAATGTGCTGGCAAACATATGAATTTGGATTGCCAAAAAGATTATTTTTCTTGAATAGACCACAAAACCGCAGAAGTAACCAATATTTTACAATATTTTGAGAGATTACTGGCAGAGGTCGTGGGCATTATAGATCACCTAAATACATTTTCAAAACTTTTTTCATGCCAGTGAAAACATTTCATTCACCCTTTTTAACCAATACACATCAGGGCACATAAGTCTTGCAAGTGTTTTCTGTAATCCATGCAAGATACTGTATACTGTAAGCTTTACTGATGGTTGTCCAACTCTTGTAAGTTTGATAATACAAATATCTAATACATGTCATAATATATTGTTCTTGTAAGTTTTCAACAAATTTACTAAGCATCTTCTGGTTTGACTGCCATATGCAATACTTACAAGTTCCAGATAAAACAGATACAAACTTTACTAAATTTATCTTTTCCATAGGCCTAGAGAGACCATCAAGGCCTGTTACTGTACGTTGCCCAGAGGTGAAGGAGCATCATGGGGCAGTCCTACAATGGACCCACCACCTGCAGGAGGAGCCATAAGGGACTGGTCCAGTGTGATCAGGGCAGCTTGGACTGCTGCCCCCGCCACCCGGCAATGGATAAGCGGAAGAAGATGGATGGATGATATATTGTCCGCCTCTAATTATGTGGAAAACCTGCTCAGTTGTTTAGTGGATTAGGTCAGTGGTTCACAAAGTGGAGGTGTTTGTCACAAGATGATTTCAAGACACAAAGATTATTTATTTTGGGGAGGACAGAGATGATTGCAACACGTTTTGCTTGAGGGCTGTAACTCACTGATCATTTGAGTTATAGCTCTCAATCTTTTACACAAACTACCTACATTTGCAAAGAAAACACATTGTCCAGGTTAAGGATTGACCAGAGGAGAGTCTTACTTTGATCTCGTCCTGAGTGAGTTCATGTGCGTAGAAGTTCAGCCCTTGTTCTCTCAGAGGAAACAGCCTGAACACAGAGGAACAACCAGGACTTAGCCAGAACTGATCCAGGAATAACAAACTAAGCCTACGTCTAAACCAGGTCTAAACCCGGACTAAACTAGGGCTTAACAGATGCTGAAGCGGGGTTTGTGCCTCTCACCACTGAATGTAGGTGTGATTGTGCTCCAGCTTGTCGTAGTCTCCTCTCCACTTCGTCAGGATCTCCTCGATGTAGATCCCTGAAATACAAAATCAAGGCTTTGAGGAACCCAGCAACATTCTGTGTCCACTGCCCTGCCATTTTCAACTGTGACGATGATCAAATCCAGGCTGAAGATAGTTCTGTTCAGCTCTGCACAAAACTGTGGATCTTTTATCTATTTTATATTGATTATTCAAGTAGCCTAGTCATGATACTTCATATTAATTCAGGTTTTGTCTGGGCACCCATTGAGAAAAACATCATTTGGCGCATACTGTCACCACTGACTGATCATTTATGCCATTACTTAAATACAAATTATACTTTTTATATAAATTCTATGTTTTTTTATTCACAGGGAAAAGAAACCATGAGAACCCAAGAGGAGCCTGTGAAAGCCACATTGGGAAAAAGCGTTTTATCGTATGCAGTTTATGGCATCAATATTTCACTGATGTTATAAATAAATGAAATAGATTAAGTGAATATGACAGATGAGACAAACCCACTTCACCAGCACAGAGCCAACCTGACACGAGTATGAGTCTGTTACCTGCTGCTCCCTGGTTTGACAGTTGTGGAGGAGGAGGAGGAAGAGGAGGAGGAAGAGGAGAAGATGGAGGAGGAGGAGGATAAGATGGAGGAGGAGGAGGATAAGATGGAGGAGGAGGAGGATAAGATGGAGGAAGAAGAAGGAGGAGAAGGAGAAGAAGAAGATGGAGGAGGAATAGGAGAAGAAAGAGGAGGAGAAGAAGAAGATGGAGGAGAAGAAAAAGATGGGGGAGAAGAAGAATATGGAGGAGAAGAGGACGAAGAAGATGGAGGAGAAGGGGAAGATGGAGAAGAAGGAAAAGAAGAAGAAGGAGGAGGAGAAGAGGACGAAGAAGATGGAGAAGAAGAATGTGGAGGATGAGGAGGAGAAGAGGATGAAGAAGATGGAGGAGGAGAAGAAGATGGGGGAGGAGGAGAAGAAGAAGAAGAAGAAGGAGAAGAAGAAGAAGGAGGAGGAGAAGAAGAGGAAGAAGAAGAAGGGGGAGGAGGAAAAGAAGAAGAAAAAGATGGAGGAGAAGAAAAAGATGGGGGAGGAGGAGAAGAAGAAGATGGTGGAGGAAAAGAAGATGTAGGAGAAGAAGAAGATGAAGAAGATGAAGGAGAAGAAGAATATGGAGACGAAGGAGAAGAAGAATATGGAGGAGAAGGAGAAGAAGAGGATGAAGAAGATGGAGGAGGAGAAGAAGATGGGGGAGGAGGAAAAGAAGAGGAAGGAGAAGAAGATGGAGTAGGAGGAGCAGCAGATGAAAATGGAGGAGGAGGAATAGGAGAAGAAAGAGGAGGAGATGATGGAGGAGGATAAAAAGATGGGGGAGGAGGAGAAGAAGAAGATGGAGGAGGAGGAAAAGAAGATGTAGGAGGAGAAGAAGGAGAAGAGAAGAAGAAGAATATGGAGATGAAGGAGAAGAAGAATATGGAGGAGGAGGAGAAGAAGAGGATGAAGAAGATGGGGGAGGAGGAAAAGAAGAAGAAAAAGATGGAGGAGAAGAAAAAGATGGGGGAGGAGGAGAAGAAGAAGATGGAGGAGGAAAAGAAGATGTAGGAGAAGAAGATGAAGAAGAAAATGGAGGAGAAGAATATGGAGAAGAAGGAAAAGAAGAATATGGAGGAGAAGAGGACGAAGAAGATGGAGGAGGAGGGATGAGGAAGAAGAAGAAGATGAAGGAGGAGAAGAAGAAGAACTTTATCTACTGTATATAGCGCCTTCCCAAAGCACTTTACATGGGACCATTTCACATTAACTTCCGACCTCCA
>OMNZ01036631.1:32997-60049 GCA_900303255.1 Lesueurigobius sanzi | reverse complement strand
TGATTTGGGGTTTTCAGTTATAAACATCAAAATTAAAAACAATAAACACTTTTTGAATGGAATTACAGAAATTAATCAACTTTTTCATGATATTCTGTATTTGTATGTATTTAATGGAGATGAATTAGACCATGGTTATTTCATTTCATTTACAGTTGTCGTAGACGGTTTTACAGTACATAAAACTTTGGTCAAACCAAATTTTAAGAACACTTACAGAACACTGTCTGAACCTGAACATTTTAAAAGTTCAAAGACTGATGCTATGTAGCCTACCTTTGTACAGATGTTCGGAAATGAAGACAATGATTATTTCTTTCTCTTCTTGTCTCAATTTGCTGTGCACTCCCACATATAAACAAACATTTAGATGCATGAAAAGATTAATCATCAATAATATTATGAGAGAAAAATTGATTCCTTATTTCCAGTCATTACTTGGACCCCATACACAAGTTATATGCTATGTTTTGTGATAAACCCTTGAATATAACAATCTGAAATGGTAATATTCAACATCCTTGACATTCAAAACATATATTTAGAACCAAAAATTACAAAAATCGGAACTGTAGAAGCAAAGATATGCAGTTTTTGATATACTGGAAGCCGCATGGCGGCCATTTTGAATTTTGGCATCTGGCCAATTTAGCCCGCATTTTCACAAGGTTCGCCCCAGCTCATTTTAATCAGCACCCCCAATTTGACCAAAATTAACCTTCAAACCTTGGTCCCGGGAAAATGGTCACGGGACCTCATTGTGGGAACTCGACTATCAGTTGGAAGTTTGTTCCATTCTGTGATTGTTCTCAATGAAAATGCTCATTGTCCTAATGTGGTTTTCCCTTTTGGTATTGTGCATTGTCTATTGACTGTTGACCTTGTCATTCTGACCATCTGATCCGGTGTTAATTGGACAAACCTATTAAGTGGTGGAGGTGCCACATTATTAATAATCTTGAATAGTAACTGGCTGATTTGGTTGCTTTTTATTGTAGTTTTATTCGATTGTGACCAACATGAAACACCAAAGTTTAAGTGAGGAAATATCACTTAATAAATAGCACTTAAATTAGGAAAAAGGCATCTCATTGCACTCAAAATTATAAAATAAATCTAAATATACTTGAAATTAGACACTTTATCTTATTTTACCACAAAATTGCTTCTTCCATTGGCAGATAATTTTACTTAACTTCTCAAATCAAGGGCAATTCATTTCAAGATAATTTTTTGCAGTGTGATAGACTTTTGGACTTTATAATTGGTTCAATCGTGCACACATAGCCAAAACATTACCTTTAAAGTAACACTGCTTTGGACATGGCTATGGTGAATGAACAACAACAACAGAGTGCTCAAAACTGGGACTGTCACGGTTAAACTTGGACATCTGGTCACCGTAACGTAGACTTTATAAACAACACAGCCCGGGAGTGAAAGGGGTGAAGAGCGGGGACAGACATTCAGCAAATTGTCAGAGCGGGGACTCGAACACATGATGCAGAGGTGGGAGCAGTGTGCACATGGCAGCAGCCATCTCCACCCATAGTTATTTGTGGTAAAGGCGCATGACCCACTGAGAATAGTCCTGCAGCCCACTTTCAGGTCCTAATGGGAGCTGCTTTACTTTACTTTGTTTTGTTTTTCGTTTTGAAAAGTTTGCGAGCCGCTGTCTTATTCTGTGCTGCCACGAAAACACTTTGTCTTGGAGCCGAGCGAAGCCACTGACACTGATTGCAGCTCCTCCTACACGGTCTCTCTTGTGCATCGGGCTGAGTTTCTCCCCAGCAGGCAGCCACAGTGACAAATGAAACATGGTGCGATGGCAAGCGACGAAGCTAAACTAAGCCCTTTGTTGACTGCTTGTTTCTCAGTTACCGGGATGTTGTGGGCACAGGAGGGCAGAGACAGCTGGGAATCAGGAAGTGGTGCATGCCAGAGAGCAAAGCCTGGACCGTCCTCAGCTCCACAGACCAGAGGCATTCCCCCGAGAGAGGCTGCACTGGGACAGCACTGCCATATACATAAAGGGGGAGCGAGTGCATATAGGATTGTGTTTTTCTTCTGAGGTTGTCTGGTGTTAAATGAAGCAGGATTAAAGGTCGTAGTACTTGTTTTGACATGCTGCACTATATAAATGATACG
Source organism: Lesueurigobius sanzi (assembly GCA_900303255.1). NCBI lineage: Eukaryota > Metazoa > Chordata > Actinopteri > Gobiiformes > Gobiidae > Lesueurigobius > Lesueurigobius sanzi. The sequence goes on along the minus strand of OMNZ01036631.1, from coordinate 57,901 downwards.
TCTAGTAGCAGGAGTCTGCAACAAGATTAACAAAGCATAAACAACAAATGATCTCATCCTCGTATACTCCCCACGTCCCCACCAGTCCTGCAGGATAAAAATATAGTGTTGATGTACCAGTGCAGCGTGCAATGATAGCCACTGACTCCCCATAGGACTAAGATATAGCAGGTTTATGAATGTGACATAAGGAGGCACATAAACCTTGTTTTTATAGGCTCTGAAGAATACACGCCTCAAGAAGAAGTCTCTGTGTGCTGTGTTTGATTGTCTTTCATTGTTTTTGACTATGAGGATGGCAGAAGCTCAGATGGTTGGATCCAATCATCACTGCTCCCAAAAGTATTATATAAAACACTAGATCGGACCTGACACTTGTTGAAGTGGCAAACGTGGCGGCCATCTTGTGACTGGCTGGTGAGGTTAATGCTAATAGCAAGTAATGTAAAAACAGGGACACGGTTTTCGTTGATAAAAATTTGAGATACAACTATTCTTTGAGATTTGTTGTATTGCTGGTAAGTCTAGGTATCTCAGTCAAGCATATTTACTCTATATATATATTTACTATATCTTTAAAGGGATGTTTATTTTGTGGTCTTAGCACTATTTAACACATTCATTCTACTGCCTTAATTCAATATTTACTAAAGCAATGACATGACCAGAAAAAAATAAAATCGTCACACAAAAAGTCACACAAAATTTAGTGGTGTTTGAAAGGCCAGTCACAAGATGGCCGCCAGAGCTTGCCATTCATTCCAATGTATGTCCGCTCTAGTGTTTTATATAATAGCTCAATTGTGCGGCCAGTCCTTCATGTCACCAGATGTTCTGAGTTCCTAATCACACCAGGTGTCCTGAGTTTTTTATGACTCGTAGTCACACGTAGTCGCTGGTCCTCACTTCTTGAAAAAGCCGACATGCACTGAATAAACCAGCAACATGTTTTAAAAGATTTTAATATGTATTAGCCCAGTACAATAAAGGCTTTTTAGAAAATGTAAATAGAAAATGATTCTCTTAAGTACACACCCTTGTTGTGTCCTCGGGCAAGACACTTATTCCACCTTGCCTCCAGTGAATTGTCTATATGAACGTGTGAAGGGATAGCTGTATTCTTGCCCACTGCACTTGGAGTACTGCAGGAGGAAAAGAACACTCATCATTTTATTACTCATTTATTTGTGCATTTATACACATCATTTGCAAACAGAATACTTAGATGACTGATTTAAACATCAGTGCAGAGTCATGTGTCATCGCCCACAAATACATATCTTGGAGCATCAATAAGCAACACAGCACGTGATGTAGTAACTTGGTTTGTCACATATGTTGGGATTTTTAAATTGTGTTCACTGCCCAACATAAAAAAGAGTAAAATAGCTAATGTTCATCTGCCCTGATTTTAGCCCTTAAGGCGTTTGGAATAATTTGCCCATCCTTAATCGCAATAAACGCTTACATGTGACAGCTATGAATAAATAAATACATAAAAATAGCTATAACCCCAAATAAAAATTCAGGTAGTTTATTATTTTGATTTTTTTGGAGCGAAATCTTGACTGTGTCCCAGTCTAAACATGAAACCAGCTTGCACCCTGCCTCAGCTCCACCTGCCCTGCGGTCAAACTCACACTCCTCATATTTACTGGGCCCACCGCACCACTCGGCTCGTACGAGAGGGGCAGAGATTTATACGGTCTGCTCTGGCCACCCCACAACTGCAAACTTGTGTGTACTGGTGTCGAGCTCCCCGAGGGCACATTTGGCCCGGTCAGACCTCCCTGTATGTCCAGTTGGTTTTATTTGTGTACTTCTATAGCGTTTTTTATCTGCACGAGGGTGAGACACGAAAGGCGTAGTTTATCAAGTCCGAATATCAAAGGTAAATCCAATCGGCGTATGCTTAAAGATCTGTTCATTTGGATCGGTTTGGCCTTGGACATCTGCCAAGTTATCGCTCATCTGACTCTGGCTCCCATTCAATAAAGTACGTGTCATACGGTTCATAAAACAGCCCCACGTCCACAGCATCCAGTTTGAGTGAGAAGTCATGGCCGATGTTTTTCTTGGTCCTACTTTTAATGGTGGTTATTCTAGGCGCAGAGCTGGAGTCAAGTGTGAAGGAAGGCTGGAACTTGGAAGGCAGAGTTTGTACATTTGTGGATTGGTACATTTACTTTAAAAATATATTATTATTCCTCAATCATATCACTTAAAGATTGAGTTAAGTGCTTCATATTTTAAGATATCTTTTTCCTTTCCCGAGCCTGGTAGAATAGGTTTGTGTCAAAAGATGCATCCAATTTTCTGAAAAGAAAAAGCGTCCTCTTTGAGACACTATAACAGAAGTTTTTTTTTTTTAAGATCCATCATCTGAAAAAAGACAAATAAATAAGCTTACAACCCAATAATGCAGGAAAGTATGTAAATGAGAGAGCTAAATAAGTTTTCCTATAATGAGCAATCAGGCTGATTTGTGCATAACAAGGCATTTAGTTCTTCTTGAGATTATGCTTATCTGAAAATATAATGACTGTTTTTTTATGAGTTTAAAATACATACACAGCTGAAGTACGCATGACGAATAACAATTGTGCTTCCACTGATTTTCAATTCTGACAAAAGCTTTGCTGCACATTTGAAGCACTAGTCACGTGTGTATAATGTATAATCACAGAAACACATTCATAAACCCAGGCTAAACATGAAAATACACCTCAACACGGCTGGAGCGCAGCCGCCATTCACAGCCCAATGGGCCCAGACACAGAGGTGCAGGAGCTATTTACTCAGCTAAAGAGGGTCCAATAAAAAGTTTACACAGGGAGGTGTGCTACTCAAACAGCACATGTACCTCCAATATACTGCTTTTCTTCATTCACATCATCCAACGTATAATGGATGAAATGTACTGTGTTTTATGAACTTAGTCGTCATGTTAACAGTGAAAAGGCCAGGAGGCAGTGATCAGTGCAGACCTACATGAGTGCTGTGTTCCGCCACATTTCTCTATCTCCTCTCTGTGTCTTTACTGGCCCAGGAGGAATGTTAATGTTTCATTCCTGTTGGCTAGAGCCAGCTCTCTGCTCTGTTCTCTTCAGGGACGTACAGTGGACAGAGGAGTAGCCCGGGGCACATAACATTCAGGACAGGGAAAAATATTCGATATCCTGGGTGACTCGGCTCTTCTGGCGGATTACAAAGGGTTTAACTGGCGGATGAAGGCGAGCAAAGTGGTAAGTGACATTTCTGGTCTGGGAATATGGCAATCAGCAGCATGGAGCCATGCCAAGAGTCTCCAACTTGGCTCGAAAAGGCTAAAAAGTATTGTGAGAGTGCATACAAGTGTGAGTGGGAGAGGAGGAGAGAGGGGAGGGGCTGTGTGGTCCAGGGGGACAGATCTGTTAACCATCAGTGGCTGCGTTTCATCCTGCCGCTCCGCTCCACGCTCCTCAACAGGGCCTTTGTGTACCTGCGCACAGACAGGAGCTGGGAATTCAGCAACAGGAAACCCAGGCGTCCCCTCGGTTATCCTGCCTAACCCCAAACTCCTCACCTCATCCTTCAGAGCCAGCAGCCACACAGCCAGCCTCTGCCCACTCCACGCTGCCAAGCTGACCACCTTCAATGGGTATGTTGTCCTCTGATATTGGCCCGTTCCAACATCCCTGCATGGATCTCTGTGTGCTACACCTGGTACATTAGTGTTCCCATGGTGCTGGTTATCGCTGCAAAGTGAAACATTTCAAATGCTGAATATTACCCTCAAGGGGGCACAGCTTTTCTACATGCACGACAAGGTAAATAATTTAAAAAAAGCATGATAACTGGAACTTTTCCATTCAACACACTTGCCTGCCCCGGTTCAAGACGTATTTATTCAGACCGGCCTTTTACACATAAGAGTTGTGGCACTTGTTGAATGAGAACTAAGTTGTACTTATAATTATAATTGTATAGTATTTGTATTGTTGTTTTTACAGTTGTTATTGTAAAGCACATTAGAATATTGATTAATAGAATGCCACATCCAATCGGCCCCTTGTTGTCATTTCTTTGTTCAGTATATAATTGGTTATTTGTGTCCATGTGTCATCTTAGGTTAATTCCTATAGAAGCAGAACCAGACTTAAAGGATCAAGAAGCACTGGATAAAATACCCATACTGACAATAGTTAATCTTCTCACTCATTCTGACTGATTGAAACACTTATTTCTCTCTACCTTTCCCTAAAGGCCCTTTCTACATTGCTCTGTGCTGCTTGTGTTGCTCTGAAGTCTGAACACATTTCTGCATAAACATCATTTGAAATCATTGCTACATATATGGCTGCATGGTGCGCTTGTCTTAAAACATTGGCCCCTGTGCACACAGAGCTTCCCACAGGCCTCGGATTAAAATGTAGGTGAGGGCTATTTAAACCTCCATGCATTATTCATGCTCCACTCTGATGCAGCAACACTGACAGAGTTCACTGTGTTAACTCTCCAAGTTTATTCAGCCGCAGATTATGCCAATTCACATCAGCGCCCCAATGACCAGACGGCTATTATTTTTGACAACAAGCAGCTTTGACTACTACAGCTTTGCTTATGATTTTTTGAAGAGAAATGTGGGACTTGTAGTTGGTCGGTGAGTTTGTAGTTTCTTCTTTGGTTGAGCAGTAACATTGGCACTTTAATTTTGTTTTTTTGTGTACTAGTATTTTTGTTTTTTTGATGAAAACTCCACATTGTTTGAGAATTAAACCCCAGACCATCTTGCTGTAGTTAAGAGCAATATCCACTCAGCCACCGTGGGTCGAATGCTGTTAATTTCCTCTAGCACCGTTCTGATTATCCCAGGCTAAAGTGTACTTGAGTCGGCCGATGGCACTGGATCATAATAGCCTCATTGTGAATGCTGACTTGTCTCCAGTATGCTAAATTAAAAAATGGATGTAACCTAAGCTGGGATGGGAGGGTGATAAGATCTGGAGTGGGCCCGTGTCCCTACAGGCCCTCAGTCCTCTCTGCGCAGCGGGGAGGGAAGGAGAGCAGCACACAGCACAGTGACAAGAGGAAGTAGCAAACACCCTGAAGATCTGCAGATAGGAGGTTTGGCAAATAAATTCATTCCTGAAACTTGAATTACATTCTCACCTTCCAAAAAGTGGCCTTCGGCGCTGCGTCTGTTGCGCGGGTGTGGGAGGAAATGCAAGGTGTTTTTGGTGTCTTTTCATGTACATATACAGTGAATATGCCATGCTTTATGTTTAATTCTTAGCACATGTTTAAGAGGATTGTTTCCAAATATAAAGTAAAAGTAATGTTAGTAGTTTAGTATCACCAGGCGTGGTCATCTATTAGCAGCAACAGCAGTAGTACAGCAGTACTCGGAGTACTGTCAAGTACTTCTGGCAGTAGTAGTTATAGTAGCAACAGTGGTTCTCACACTTTTCACACCAATTACCATTGACACTAAATCCAAACCAGTCTATAACAGGACTATGCGAGCTGTCGAGCTGAACCAGGTTTCGACAAGTGCTGAACCTTTGAAGCCTGGTCAAACCATAAAGAATGAAAAAAATAAAATAAATGTTGTCTCAGTCGGGACTGAAAAGTGTGTCACGGAACCATTTTGAGCGAGTTGAGGCCCTTTCGATGAAGCTTCTTTTTTGGAGTTTTTATTTTACTATTTTTTGTACAGCACTTTTCAACCTAGAGAAGGTAAAGCAAGGTGGGTGAAGGGTCTTGCCCAAGGACATAAGTACAGCGTGCACTTGCGGGACCCGGGATTCAAACCCCTGTCATCACACATCCAGCTCTACCATCTAGTCTAGACGTGAGAGGAAGACTTTGAGTACCACCCAAAGCAAATGGTAAATGGTCACATTTATACAGCGCTTTTCTACCTGCTTTAGGCACTCAAAGCGCTTTACATCAAGGAACCACTCACCCATTCATACACCAGTGTATGCAGACACTGGAGGCAAGGTGGGTGAAGTCTTGCCCAAGGACACAACGACAGTGTACACCTGCGGGGATCGAACCACTAACCCTCTGATTACAAGACGACCCGCTCTACTACTTGCGCCACTGTCATTTATATACTGTTCAAAGTTGACTTGTTATGCCATGAGGTTTTTCTTGAGTACTTGGACAAACCAAAGTAGCCTACTCTTTACTGTATGTTATAGACCCATATGCACCAGTTTGGTTTGAGGGTTTACTATAGTCCCCTCTGCTCATATACATGTGTTCCTGTACATGTGCAGTAGCCACAGCGCAGAGTGCAGTGCCATGACAACAGTGGGCCGACTGATCCTCTCTCTCTAATTGTGTGTGACCTGGTAACCGGAGCCGTGCTGTGAGGCGAGAGGAGGGACGTTCACACGGCAATCACTCTGCATTTGTCCTGCGCTGCTCTTAATGCCTCTGCCAAGCGTTTGTGTCGGAGCCCCGTACGCAGGTGTTGCTCTGCCATTAAACTCGCAGAGGTGCTGTCCGATTGTGAGCGGAGCAGGTATGCGAGGGTTTGACGCCCCCGTTCTGACAAATGTGCAGGCGGCTTAAGGCTTTGTACTTTTATGAACAAATGCTTTCAAATGGTGATCACAAAGCATTCCAGTCCCGGCCTAATCCGAGTTGACACACATATCGAATGGCACAAACCTCCATCATAGGAAAGACTTTGAATTGGTGCTGATGTGTCGGACCTGTGACATTAAGTGTGTTTATGACAAAATATTGAACACACATACAAACACAGAAGGGGCGGCAGTGGCTCATCATCAAAATATTTGCCCACCAATCCAAACCAGCTCCAATTATCGTTATGTCCTTCACCTGATTCCACAGTTTGTCTACATGTATGTCTCATCTGTGTTCACTAATATGCACTGTCCTGTGGAAGAAGGTCCATTTTTGAGTTGTATACCATTGAAGTTAAAGTCTGTACATCTTGCAATGTATTACAAAGTTAATAAAATGTATGTATGTAAACGGAGAAGTCCGTAAGATTGCAAAATGTGGGGAGAGAAAATAGTACTGTACAGAAAATAGTAGCTCCCTCACCTCCTCACCTCCTATTGGACCTGAATGCCCCTCCTCATGACCTGTGCACACGCTCACATTGACTGAAAAAAGGGTGTGCAGGTTGATCGACAGGCCGGCCCCTCCCACTGGTCAAAGTTAGAAGTTCCTGACATAAGCAAAGGGAGGGACGATCAACCTGCACACCCTTTTCTGTACAGTACTATTTTCTCTCCCCTCATTTTGCAATCTTACAGACTTCTCCTTTAAGACACCCATAAAAGAGCGCATATGAGACTGACTACAATCCCTCATGTGCCTGCAGTTCTCCTCCCCCTGTGATGGCCCTGCTCCTCCACAGAGAGGTCTCAGTAATGGCCGCTGTCACACACAAAGGTATTAGCCCCCTGAATCCTCTCTCTCTCTCTCTCTCTCTCTCTCTCTCTCTCTCTCTCTCTCTCTCCGACACCACACTGGCAGCTGGGCCAGGGGGAATAATTTGATTTTGTGTTTTATGCTGGAAGAGAGCTTTCCTTCTTTCGCCGAGCCACATTTGGCTTCTCCTCCTCATCTGCGCGGCCCCCTGAAAGACTTTACATGACATTAACACATTTCTGAGAGCATTACAGTCCGAAAGGAGATTTGTCTAGACAAAGATGGTGGTTTATTTGTAGTTAAAGCTTCATTTCCTGCTCATTCCTCCTTTCAGCGTGCACCTTTAGGCCCCCCATCCCAGCAGCCTCTCTCCCCTCAGTGACTACTGCTTTGGCGCTCTGACAGGTAAGAGCGTTTCAATCGGTTTACCGCCAAAAAGAGCGCTGCAAAACGTGATTAATGAAAGCAATTAGTCTCTGTCATCCCGCGTGCAAGCTCAGGCTAAATCACCGGGCAGGCACTTCACTGACTCACACAACAATTACATCAAATGGATCCACTCTGTCTTTAGTGTCTATGAAGATTGTTACAGGGGAGAGAGAAAGGGAAGTGCAGCCACAGCTAACAGTGATTTGTGGATTTTGGTTTTTAGAGGTCAGTATCCTTTATTTGGGTCTTCACTACTTTAGACATTATGGCAAGGAACATTATAACATGGGTAAAAGCTCAGAAAAGTAGATTTCGCATGTTACAGGACCATAAATGATTGGGTAAATATTACAATATTACAATACAAAGAACTACAACTCCAGGCATTTGGTGCTAAAACATCAATCACTAATGACTAGTACAATATTTATATTATATTTTGCAAAATGAGCTGTGCCTGCCAATACATTTAAGGGCACTAAACTTCTCACACATTCGGTGTTTGATATTTTGATTATAATAAAGTGTTTTCTTTTCTGTTAAGCGTCCAAATTATAAACATTAGGGCGATTTATAAAGACTGACTCAAAATGTATGGGTTTTTGTCACGGAACCATGGAGACTCCATGAGAGAGAAATCAAATATAAGTGAATTTACGGAGGGAGCTATGCTAATGTTTTGCTAGCTGCAGGCTGAGTGGATGGCAGCCAACAGTAATCAGTGCCCATGAGGAGGCACACAGCCCACCTGCTTCAAACACGGTACTGTCTTGTTTATTACTCAAACAGAGACACAAAGTATGCGCAAATTTTGCCTTCTTTGTGATAATGATCCACTTCATGTGACTGTTTTATGGATGAAGAAGGTGTGCCAAAACAGGAAAAACCTTTAGTAGAGGAGAATCGCCTTTGGTTACATGGTGATAATGCCACACGTGCAAAGAGCGTTCATAAGGCCAGCTTTAATGACAAGTGAATTACACATTTTAAGAGGGGACTGTGTCAATGACAGGAGGAAGGAGGACCCAAGTTGGACCATGCAGTGCCTTTCCATTTGGAGTTCATGTTCTGTCTGGGTTGTTTTCCATAGGTTCCCTGCATCAACTTAAACATGCAACATAGGCTAATCCTCAAGTTAAATACTCCTGATCATGAACCAAGCTCAAAATGGATAAAGGTTCCTGGGTGTTGCCCTGCTGTCACTCACTGACATCTATAATGAGAGAATGGTCCAATGCAAACAGCAAATTTTCCCTACAGGAACAACATTCATTTTAATATGATTAAGAAAATTCTAACTAGTTTGCCTCCCTCTCCTCCCAAGTGCAAGTTAATCTCACAAATCCTCTGCTGGCCCAGCTCTGCCTTTGGAAAGGTGTGTTTCGGATGATAGCGCTTGCATATTTTGATGTGATCCTATTTCTTCATTTCCTGCGTTGGCTGGGAACAGGGGAGCGACAGGCTGCAGTCAGGCCACACATTCTCCTCTCCTCACACAAACCTGCACTACACCTTGTGGCTACGTGTCTCCAGTGTGCAACAGTACAATGTGCCAGGGCCTGCCTTTTTCCCGTAAAACTTAGAGCAGTAGCCTTGTCAAGTTGTCATCCTTCAAGACAGCAATATCACTGGTCCCTTTTCCTTTATCACCAGGAGAGCCAAAAACACCGCCTGTCCATTGCTCTCTCTCTGGCTTCTTGACAATAAGCCAGGTCCTAATTGTTTGATGGACTGTCAGCTTCCAACACTTTGATTTTTTCCCCTTGAATCTTCAAAAGAACCACAGCCACAAAAGACTAGTCACCGCAGGCTGAGACCACATTAGCTATCACGTCTTCATGTGCCTCACGTTGGTTGGCACCGCCTGAGGACTTTTACAGTGCTTTGGAGGCGGGCGCGGAAGGAAGCAGGCTTGTTAGCAATTTCTCACGCCGTGGGATATTTCTATGGGTTTCTCTAATAACTCTTAAGAGCAGGTAAAGTCAGGGCGTGTCCCGCGTCCGCCTCAAAACGCTGGTTCGTCTTTGTGCGTTAATAGCGGAGTTGTGGTTTGGGTAAGTGATACGTCGTATAATGTGCGTTTTTACACATTGTTGCACACCTAACCGCAAACCCAGGCCATCTCTGGGATGATTATCTCCGGTTAAAGTGAGATGTGAAAGGATCATTTGTTGTGCATTTACACGTTGAATAACCAGGTGGAACAGGATATTTCTTTATTGGTGTTATTTATAAACTGTGCAAAAGATTTACTTCCCCAAAAAATCTTCCATTTCTTTCACAAAAGATTCTAATTGCAGTGCCTATGCTTAAACAATCTGCTAAAACAAATAAAAAAAAAAAAAGCTAGTACTAACAGACTTACATACATTGCAAGAAATCATCTATCATGTAATATTTTGTGATACAATGGGTAAAAACAAGATAGTCTAAAGGTGGACACACACTAGAGGATTTTTAGCCAGATTTTTAGTCTGAGGAGGCGTGGCTCAATAAAAGCTTTCTCTCATGGCATGATCTGCGGTGGGACTCCTCATGTGTGTATATGTGTGTCCTCATGTCTGTCCTTAAGTGTGTGTTGTCTTTGCACAGATCTTTAGTCTCAAAAGATTAAAAATCCTCTAGTGTGTGGCCACCTTAATATAGGTAGGTTTTTTGTTATAGAAAAAGGTTAATGTTGGATTTCTGTGAAAAAAATATTTTAAATTTGTCGATATGGATAAATATAGCTTGTTAATGTTATAATAGTTCCAGGAAATGCCTTTTAAATGTGAGATCATTTACTTAACCCAGTTCAACAGGGGACTTTCATGTCCGCTGATGTTGTACTGACTTTCTTGTAATATAATTCTTCCGAGTTGAACCTGCATTTGACAATAATAAGCAGAAGATTGTGTTTCACTTTCTAGTGTTTTACTCCACAAAACATTCGTTCACTTTCCACACAACACTGATCCGGTGTCTGCCCTCCTCGTCATGAGCATTGTTTGGCGTGGAGGTTGCCAGCAGCAGGTTAGCACCTCCTCAGCCCTGCTCATATGATATGGGCTCACCTCTATGGGGGATACGCTGCTCGACTGCTATTTATGGATGCTCCGTAAAACGACCCCGTCACCTCTGGAAAAGGCCCGGACGTAATGCGGGACAAATTGGGACAGGAAAGGCAGTTATGTTAATGGTTAAATTGAATTACTGATAATTACAGACAAACATATTAACTGCGGACTACAAATGTAACAATAAAGCTGGCAAGAATTGGCACTGGTGTCCTGGGCAAAGCAAAACCATTTCTGAAATATAAAGGAATGTATATCTTATTCACTTCACTTGTATTTCCATATCTAAGCTAATGTTTAGAGGTGTCGGGAACGCATAGAGTAATTTACAACCTTTGTTTACACTTCAAAAGAAAAAGCACTTAGGTTGGTACATAATCTTGGGTAGAGAGAATAAACAAACTTTTTACTTTTTAATTGCAGGAACTAAAAGTCCCTGAAAGAATGAACTACAGAGTAATATTCTGAAATTTTTCTGTGGCAGAGAGGGAGGTCATTATCTAAAAGTTGATTTGTGGAACAACTTGAGTGATGAGTTGAAGAGACGTGTAAATATATAAAATATAAACTAATAAAACAATATTGAATATTATTTTGGAAAGACCAGGTCTTTCAGCTGGCCAAGGAACGCCTTGGGATCTCCCAGGAAGAGCTGGATGAGGTGTGTGTGGATCGAGATGTCTGGGTATCTCTGCTCGAACTGTTGCCTCCGCGACCTGACCCCAGATAAAGCGGAAGAAAATGGATGGATGGATGAATATTATTTTAATAATATTTTTGGGGGCGATATAAGATAAGATAATACTTTATTGATCTCACAATGGAGAATTTCACTCAAGAAATGTATATAGTTTAACATTAGCATTTTGAAGTTTGTGTGTATACAATAAAGACTTAGACAGACTTTATTGATCCACAAGAGAAATTGCGTTGTCACAGTAGCTCGAATAGTAATCTTACAATAAAAATAACAATCTTAAAATAACAACAACCACAAAATCATAAATGTGAGAATAGAATAAAGAACAAAATCCGGATATAGGTACTCTGGAATATACATATCTGTGAATATGTACACATTTACAAGTATAAAATACAGATATGAGATACTAAATACTAAAAAATAGAATGATAGAACTTTGAAGGATGTTGTTTTGTGTCGTTATAGACAAAATAATCTAAAAAAGTATATGTTGCAAATATAATGTAAGTAAATAAGAAAAATTGCAAAGTTGCAGAGTATGAAGTATGTTGAATGAAGTTATGACTTCAAACTACTCGAAAAGTATCTTCTGTTGTTTCTTTGATTGAAATATCTGTTTTTTTTTTATACATTTGAAATAAAGGCATCAATCAATAAATGAATAAAAATAACACCAGGAATGAGTGGCCAAGGGTGTGGCTAAGCACTTCTCTGACAGAGAAGTGTGTATGAGACAGTCCAGGTCACTCACTATGTACACACTCTATCATCTGTGGCATAATAAGTAAGTTGTAAGCCGCTGCAAACACCTTTACCAGGTAGAACAACGTGTGAAAATTGTTGAGTGCCCCAATTCTGACAGCAGTTGTTGCTTTGACTGAGTTCAAGTCTATGGGATTTCCTCTCCCGTCTCAGAGATCCTACTCGACGAGGAGTGAGTTGAACAGTCGTGGTCTCCCTACCTTTGAAACCAGACGTCCTGTAGAAAATGACACTATCCGCTGAGAGGCTGGAGGCTTGGCGTGGACTTCAGACATAACTATAGGCTGCGGTGGGTTTCGTCTGAGTCGCTTCTGCAGCAGACGAAGAAATAAAAAGACAGAATGACATAAATGTCAGGAACAGCATCAGCTGATCTTAATCGCGTCTAATTTTAAAAAGGTTCCCTTGAAGGTTCACATGAAATAATTATTCATCCTTAGTTTAATATAATACTGAAACTGATAAGACATGACATACTAGCTTGACTATATTTGTCAGGCATCAAGTCTCCAATATCAGATGTGCATTAATGTTCAGGAAGTAGGAGGGACAATATTTACACAATAGCTGACTTTTACAGATTGTACCATAAAATCAGGTTTACAGGCTGCAGGAAACATGATATTATATGTATGTTCATATTGTGTCAAATCAACTCCTTCAATTGTTCCTTAGCCTTTGTCCTCATGTTTGGCAGGTGTGTGAACAGTGTTTGGCAAACAAATACATTATTTCTTCTGCATGCTTGTAGTCAGATTTCAAGCCAGCTACAGGAACTAGACTCAACAAGAAGCCATGTAATTTCATTGGAAACGAAATCCCTGGCTCATAAGGTAAAGGAGACTTGCATATTAATATTATCAACTCTTTGCTCAAGGGGAATGTACTATGATATGTCCACAGAACAAGACAAAGAGCTGAAGAAATTAATTATATATTAATGTTTTAATAGCTGATGCTGGGACAATGAAATCAGAAATCAGAACGTACATACTTATGGTTATTTCTAATGCTTGATATCAAATTTAACTGGTGACATAATATTGAATAAATTGGGAAAAGATGAAATGCAAAATGATCCATACTTTTGAGGCAGATCCCCAGTTCAGATCTGCATAATGTGTGCTGGTCTGATATGAATCACAAGGTCTCAACTCAATAATGATCAAACTTAAACTGATCAAAGTTTGATATTTGAAAACACGTGAATCACTCTATGACCTTTAAGATTACATTTTTTACCAATTTTTGTTGGACTTGGTGCAGCTGACAGTCCTGACTGCTCGATGCTCCGCGTCCCGCGGTGACTGAGTGGATTTATAGGATGTGGTTGCCCTGCAGAGCCTGTCACTGGCTGATGTATTCCCTCTTCGCCGCTCCCGCGCCAGGCTTTATGATGGAATCTGATACAAACGCTGTGATAGGGTTTCGGGATAAATTATTCACGCTTCCAATGCTCTCTGCTGCTGTTTCACTTCTTAGAGGACGTCCATTTTACAAATGGCCCTTTTTTTAGACCTCATCCTTTTAATTGATCCATGGCAAAGACAATACATGCATGATTGAGGGAGCGGTGCAGGGTGAGCTGAGCCCAACACTTGGCCTGGGATGGTGTGTGTTTTCGGGTGCTGGCAGCTTGTGCTGCAGGGCATTAGGTGCCTGAAGATTTACTGTGTGGTAAATGAAATAGCTGTCCATTGGTTGCACTGGCGGCACATCAACAGGACGCTGGCCTAATGTCTCTACCATCTGCTGGATAGGGCTTTAATTGAAAAGAATTTCTGAACTGAAGGGAAGAGCTGGAGCTGGTCTGTGAGTCCCCCAAGAGAGAAAAGTAATGAAAAGAAAATAAGTTCTCTCCTCTTTAGTGCCTATGGAAGCCATAAAGAATAACAGGACATGGTGATATAACAGACGCACCGCCATAGTGAGTGGGTGAATAACTTTCATATTACAGCTACCATCTGCTAAGACTGTTTCAGAGCCAGAAGCCAATTGGATTATACTGTACCTTATGGCCACTTTGCTCACTGCAGCTTTTAGGGCTTCTTCAGGTGGCAGTTCATAAAGCATTTCTTTGTCAGATTTATTTAGATATGAAAGATGTGCTTTTACGTTTTGTCAGACGCACCCACTCCATTCTTCCAATTTTTAGGAGCAGCTTTTTCTTTAAACAAACAGAAGCAGGGAGAGAGGGCTGACGTCCTGAAGCCAAAATATGTGATGATTCCAGCAGGAGAGAGGAGAATAAGAATAAAATCTATAATGTGGCTTTCTCCATTGGGGCGTACTGTGTCCCAGACAGTACCAACTCATGTGTCATGTGTGTGCTTGGATCAGTGTCATCCAAGAAGAAGAAGACGACGATGAAGAAGACCTATTGTACATGTTTTTAGTGGTAGGGGAAACCAGAGCACCTAGAGGAAACCTACATAGACAAGGGGAGAACATGAAACGCCACACAGAAAGTAGCCCAGCACCAGGGATTGAACCCAGAACCTTCTTGCTATGGAGCATGAGTGCAAACCAGCGCACCACGGTGCCGCCCAAGGACACATGTCACCTCTTCCTTTCAGCTCGTGGAAATGATACATGTCACCTCTCCAGTATGCACCACAAGACCAGTGCCAGATACATCCAGCTCCAGTGCTGTGACAACCATCTGTGCCCCCAGACTTTTAAGAGAGTAAAAAAATATATATCATTTACTTCCATTAAAGAAAAAGCTACAAAAAAGTGCTGTGAGCAGAAGTTTCTTCAGCATTAGTTTGACAAGTGCGTATACTGCATGAGGTCATCGGCTACATGATTTTAAGCACCCAGAGGATTCCCCCACACCCAAGGTAAACAGATATAGATACCAAAAGTCAACAGCGCGGAGTTAGATGTAGGCATCATCAATGGCGGTGTCACGACTGGAGCGGACGAAATAAAAACAAGTGGTAATAACGCTGATTTTCAACATCTACTTTTCCAAGGCCTTTCATAAGCGTCAGCCGTGTTGAAATTAGGCAGACTGGCCTTTGCAGAGCACAAATCCACTGCCATGTGTGTTTTGGCGTTTGTTGCTCTTTACAGATTAGTGCACACATGCGGCAGGATGGCCGTGCACATACACACTCGCGATCAGATGCCAAACTGAGCTCCGTGAAGCACTCTCTGGTCTCAGTTTTGGAGCCGACAGAAAATTGAATCTGCCAATACAAAGAAAAAATCCCCTGTCAACAACGATGACATGACGGAGTCCTACGTAAGCCACGGTGTTAGGGCAGATAAAATGGAATAATGCAGCTTGAGTCGCCGGGACAGCCCTGGACAAACTGCAAGTGGTAAACTATTTGGTTAAAACAATAGCCAGGAATAGGCCGGTCCATGTTCACCACTCCACATTGAGCCATTAGATCAGATGACAGCACTTCATAACATTGACACATTCACAGCGTGAGGCGGTGGCTATCCATGTCGGTGATATACTGTACACACCTGACGCTTCGCAGGCTAATTTTGAATGGGTAAACTCCTTCTGTCACCGCACCAAATCAGTGAAAGCTAAGCCCTGCTGTAATTTAATATTCATGTGGACCTCAAAGTGATATACGCAACACCTCCAGGACTTAAAGACACGCACATGCACAGCGGCCTACAAGCAGAGAGACGGGTCATTAATGTGCAGCGTAGTAAAAAGCTGGGGCTGTGAGGGCAATAGATTAGCAGGGTGTGGAAGATGTATTTCAGAAGATTTATTTTGAAGTATAATATATAATTATTCCCATTCAATTGCACCAGACAGCGTTGAAGAGTAAGATTGAGGTCATCTAAAAATCTCGATACAATTTTAAAGAAATCTCCATTGCATCTTTTATTAATAAAGTTTCCTTTTTCCACTTTAACAGAATAGGCTTTTAGTCCTACATTTGCCAACTGTGATTTTATAATTCAAATGGACATGCAATGCCAGAAACTGAGGTAAAACAAACATCACAAAGTGGTAAAATGGCTTAATAACTATGCAAAGGACTTTAAGTTGTTTGGGAATCCCTGAATCAGCGTTCTGCTCTTACAGAGAAGGTCGGATTACTTGAGAATAATTTGTCGGTCTTTGGAGGGCAGATGGGGTAATTACGACGCTGACGGCCGTCCGAAGATGATCTAAAATTATTCTGAAATACTCCAATTATGTCTGAGATGTAAAAGTGGGTTGAGTGACTCTATAATGGCCGCCCTCTTACTTAAACAAACACAGACACCAACAGGAAGTGTCTCTGTTTTAGTGCGCCTGACCTTTGTCCCATCGAACCCACGGACCTGCACGTCCCGTTCATTCAGCTAATCGCTAACACCTAGCGTCAAGCTAACACCAATACACTTTCTTGAACCTGGACTCAAATTATTCTCTTTTGGAGCTGATCGGCAAAGCATGATGGTCTCATTGTTTCATCTGGATAATAAATGGTGGTGTAATGTATTGAACATTTGGTACATGTGGCAGTTTATGATTGGAAGCTGTCTGCTTAGTTGTTAAGGTGTGTCATAATTGAAAGTAGTAAAGAGGCCTAGTTATAATCTTCTAAGTATGAAGATTTAGAAAGATCTCCAACCAGTGCCTCTTTTCATGTAGGTTGACCAAATTTGATTGTGCAAAAGAAATTAAATGTATCAAGTCACATTTATAAATGCATTTTCTCGATGGATTATGAGGTGCCCTTTTTTATTTTGTAAAAGTACAGCTCTTGTTGTTTGAAATCTTAAAACTCAGGACAATGCACTAAACCTATATACAGTTGTAACAGTTTTTAGCGTTCTTTTAGTAAGACAGGGAGGTTTTTTGTTTACTTGCTTGACTAGTTGACTAGCGGTGGTACTTACTTTTGGCATGGCCTTGTTACCGAAAGTAACAAGTACCACCGCTGGAACAGAGAAGCCATCAAGATCAGGAAACGAGCACCAACATGAATGAACCGGGACGACGGAGCATACACCCTTTCTCACACCTGGGACGCCGTCCTGGAGAATGTGTCAGTCAGTAGGGGGCGCAAGCTTCTCCTGCTGACTGGTAAATCCATATAAGCAGCCTTGGACACGTCACTTCACCATCACTTTCTGACAAAGACTACAGGAAGTGGTTGAAACTAGTGAAGCAGGTAAACAAAAAACCTCCCTGTCTTACTAAAAACTCTTTAAACTAAGAAGACAGTATTAACTTTTTCAAAAGAAATATATACAGTTTACATACCCTGGCAGAATGTCAGGATATGTAAATGTATGCATTTCATATGAATGATAACACAAAAACCTTTATTTCACTCATGGGTTGTGTGGAGCCTTTTGTTGTCAGAAAAAAAAAAAAAAATGTTTTTCAACTTTCTTTTCAACTAGAAACTAACCAAATATCCCTGATCAAAAGTTTACATATTTTGCATCTTCAAACAAAAATCAATTTCAGAAAGTCCAATTTTGTCAGAGAGTCCTGTCTTTCAGCTGAAGTGAGTTTTTCTTTGCTCCTGAACAAGTTTCCTGGCAGTTGTTGAAGGTCATGTAAACGTTAGATCATTTGAGTAGTTTCTGTTTCATTATGATTTCAAAAGAGTAAACTGACTTTTTTGGCAATAAATGGCTTTGCACAACCACGTACCATGATGGTACCAACAACTGTACATTGGAATAAAACAAAAGTAACTATTCTGTTCTTTGTGGTCAGAGGTTGGAGGCTATAGGCGACAGATTTGGTTGTAACATCATCCAGGACCTGCCTAATTATAACACTATACGATAACAGAAGCTTTAAATGATGGCTGAGTGAGAGAAAATCTGGAGCGAGGGTATAGTGGTGGGAGGGGCGGCGGGGTGCGGGGGGGTTAACATTGTCAGTGCTATGCCATGCCACAGGGGCCAGCTGGCAGGGACCCACACTGGCATGACAGAATGTGACAGAGGATCCGGAGAGCGGGGACTTGGGGAATCCCGGCACAATAATGCTGATGGCAGGGGCTAAAGCCGAGATTTAATCATAGCCATAACCCACCTGCCAATAGAAGATTGCACAGCGGATATCGATGGCAGCCTCCCTGTAGTGTTGAGCCCCCCAGCAGCGACTCCAGGCCGGCCCAGCTGTCAGTCAGGCCTTTAATGGTGCTAACACAATGGCCGTGATATGTAGCGAGGAGCAGTTGTGACAAACTCTGTGGCCAAAAATGTAGGAAGTGGAGTGATAATTTTAGACTTTCCTCTATTAAAGGAATGGAAAGGAAACAGCAGGCTTAAAGCGTGAATACTATTGAGGTATTTTAGCCTATGTTAGCAAGCTATGTACACACAGATCTAGCAATTATTTATCTGCCAACACAAATAAAGTATAATAGAAAATGCAATTAAATAATAGCACTGACAACATCACAGGCAAATAGACTATTAGGCTAGTGTTAGAAGTTGTCTGTGTCAATTTTATCTCTATAGCAAATTATAACTCGCACCAACTTTGGAATTAAAATAAAAAAATAAACAATAAAACCATAGGCTAATGAGTTAGATGTTCAGCTCATATCAAGTCAGTGAAAAAAGGTGCGCTTTTAGGAGGATTTAAAGTGCTCAAGTGTCTCTAGGGTCGAGACAGCATGACAAAGCAGTTGCAAGATGATCCAGCAGATTAGCCCTTCATGCCACAACTAGACAGAAGGAATGGCCAATAGGAGTGAAATTATTCAGAGCACAAAAACAGTGCAAAAAGATGCTAAGGGCAGCACAGTGGTTAGCGCTTGTGCTTCACTGTAAAATAAGGTCCTGGTTTGATCCCCGAGCCGAGCGGGTCTTTCTGTGTGGAGTTTACATGTTCTCCCCGTGTCTGTGTAGGTTTCCTCTGGGTGCTCCGGTTTCCCCCACCACCAAAAACATGTACAATAGGCCAGAATGAATGAGGGTGATGGTAGAGCAGTATGATTGTATAACTTATTTTGATACAAACTATCTGTCGGCACAAACTATCCCATGGAAACATATGATCAATTATCCTCATACTTGACAATGTTGCAACATGTAGGTCTATACCACTTCAAATTAAGATTTAGCTGAATATGCAAAAGAATGCTTCTTTTATTGGGAATCAATGAAAAAAATATTTCAGTCAAACCCCTAAAAACGGTCAAGTGGAAAAAGTATAAAACTAAAGTGCTTGTCAATCCAAATGGCATTCTCTCTTTTGTAGTACAGTTACACAGTTTATAGACGTCATCTGTCTGCCTTTGATCATTGTACAGTCTTGCAACAATATTTTCTTGCTTCATCAAGAGCTGCTTTCCTCCGCGTATTTACATTCTTTCAGCGATGTCAGAAATCAAGGAAGAATTTAGATTATACCATGGCGGTGTCGGCCTGAAGTGGAGCGTGCTCTGTGATTTTAACCAGAGCTTTTTTAGTGTCTCGCGCAGACCTCCTTTCAATCATATATAATCATGTACGTACACGCAAATTTACACACACACATACGCGCACACACACACACACACACACATGTCCCGTCAGCCGGTAAGCCCTGCCCGGACCTGACAGGTAACGGTCCTGTGGTCTGGTCACCAATCAGCTTCACCCACTGTTTACGTTTGGGCAGCGGCGCATGCTTTGGCTCAGGTGCCCGCTACAGATTGTTTGACAATGATAAACAGCTCTATCAAAATTAAGGACAACGTAGCTATGTATCAGAATATTTTTAAAGGTTGCCAAATAAACAACCCCAAAAATAAACATGTGGTATTGTTCGCAAAGTACATTTTGTAGTCATTTGTATTGGGATTTTGAATGGGATTCTACTTCCTGAAGTAGCCCATGATCGTTGACCAAGAATGGGGTCTGGTGTCACTTCATAGAGCATCATCATCTGACCCATCACATCCAGGGAAAGGGTCGAACATGTAAGTATACAAGTATATGGGACCTTATCAGATTGTTTGTTTGTTTGCTGTCAGTAATTGGCAGCTCTAAAACAAGCATTAGCTATGAAACTGGTACTTGGAAAGAATCTTCTTTAGAATAATCAGGTACACACAGCACAATCACTGTTTCTCTGATTTATTCTGCTAAAAACTAATTGGATCACTAGTTTCAGATTCATTACTATACATTCAAAGATTTACATTCATAAAGGTTTTAGTTTAGACACATTTTAGTACACATTTGATGCTGAAGTAGGAATTTGTGTTGTTGGAAAATTACTGGAAGAAATCTGGTCTCCAAGATATATAATATTTCAGATTTATTTTCATATTTTTCAGTGTTTGTCAGATGAAATTAAGCTAAAAACTGCCGCAAGTTTTCCTGTAAGCCTGATTTCCTCAGTTTGGTCAGACTGCATGTGTTTATGCTTCTGTATGTCGGGCTTGACAGCTATCACTTTTGACACAAAGTACTTGTTTGCCCTGTTTCATGCTGTAATCACTTCCCTGTGATTGTAAACGGGGAGATCGTGACTCTAGCAATATTTACATGTTTACACTGACAATTTTCCATCTGTTGTTACTGGAACAATCAGCGACGGGCCTGAGGAGAAGTGTGGGCTGCGAGTCGCACTCAACTTGGGTTTCATGATTGAGAAGCTGGCCTTGATTACACTTAGGGGTATACTTTTTGTCAATGACATGTCTCTGTTGATAATATTAGAGCTGCAGTTGTGCTCATAAGTTTACATACCCTTTTGGTCATTCTTCATAGAATATTAAAGATAACACAAAAACTGGTTAGTTGTTGTGCGAAGCCATTTATTGCCAAAAAAGTAAGTTTACTCTTTTGAAATCATAATGAAACAGAAACTACTCAAATGTCCCTGATTCAACGTTTACATGACCTTCAACAACTGCCAGGGAAATTGTTCAGGAGCAAAGAAAACTCACTTCAGCTGAAATACAGGACTCTCTGAAAAAATGTATGTTTGTTTCAAGATGCACAATATGTAAACTTTTGATCTGGGACATTTGGCTTGTTTCTAGTTGAAAAGTGTAAACAAAGAGGTTTTGACAATAAATGGATGCATGTTTACATACCTTGTCATCCTGTCAGGGTAAGTAAATGTTTGAGCACAACTGTATAGACAGTCAAATTTAGATTTTTTATTTTTAAAATGCATCTGAATTTACCAGTAAATCCTCTGCCTAGCATGTAGTATTTTGTACTTTGGAGTATGACTACCCATTTCATCCAAACTATACAAGATTAATTTATTATTTATCTACCGAAGAAGAAATTTGTCTTGGAGGAGAGACAGTTGCATAGACAGATACAAAAAGGGAAAGGAAAAGGGATTCTTATTTGTATAGCGCTTTTCATATGACATAGTCACACCCAAAGCGCTTCACACATGAAAGGGAGGGGGGCTCATTCACTCCATGCTGATGGTGGTAAGCTACATTTTTTTGAAGCCACAGTTTCCCCTGGGGTAGACTGACAGAAGCGAGGCTGCTCACATCTGCGCCAACGGTCCCTCTGACCACCACCAACCACTCACACATAGGCATTGGGTGAAGTGTCTTGCCCAAGGACACAACGACACACACAAAAAACAATACATAGAGATGACAATAACCACAAACAAAGAAACAACACCAACACAGTCACATTCAGTTGTTATTGACTAGTTTGATGGAGTATGGTATGAAAGAGTTTTTATAGCTGTATTATATGTTTTTACATGGCTTTAGTTTTCCCACACACATGCATAAGGGAACGAGTCTCAGTTGTATCCTTGTGGTTCAATTCTCCCTTTTTCTATGTCACTTGAACAACAAAATGTAAACTTTTGCATGGCTTGTCACTTCACCGGTGTACAGCTACCTCTGCTGTTTTTAGTGTGAAGTCAACAGAAGAAAAACGGGAGAAGCAGTTTCTGTGTGTCACCAAGGTTTGTGATGGTTTGCGTGTTGTTTTGTAAGAGCGCCCTCTGCAGGCAGGTGTGGGAATTGCCCATCTTAAAGGTCCATTTTGGCTAACAACATGCTAACAAATCGATGGTGCAATAATAAACGCAGTTTAAGCAGCTCAGTTCTGTCCTGTGTCCAGATTACTGCACTCACACCTGCGTGAATCAAACAAGATACGTTTTGGACCAGGGAATAATATAACATGATTAAAAGCGGAAAGAAGTTGATTTCGCACCATATGTCTTCTTAGAAAACAGGCCAATATGATGGATATAGAAAAAGACCATAATAAAAGGTATTGTGTACCAGCGGCAGTGATTAGATCTCATCGCAGCCCGCACACACATGTAGAAAATGCAAAATACGCCAAGTCCAAAGAAAACTATTACTACTGAGAAGTAAAGCTAAACCCCCGGAGGACAGGCGGGAGTCGAGGAGAGAGGGTGATACTGATGACTGTGTGGATAGAGGCAGAAAGAAAGCAAAGAAACACGTCGGGATGAAAGGCGGCACGGGTCCCTGGTGATGTGGCTGCAGACGGCGCGGGTTCCAGCGTCGCCCCGGCCCCGCGTCATATTTCCCCCCCGAGCCGGAAGTGGCGCGTTTCCCCTGGCGACAAGCTCTTCCTGCAAAATAAAGAAATCATTAGAAAGTTGACAGCTGGACCCGCCAACCGAAAGCCCAGAGGAGGTGGCGGGGGGAGGGAGGGGTGGAGTCGGAGAGAAAGCGCGGCCTGCCAAGCGGCGTTAGCTCCAGCAACGATTTGGCCACCTCCTTCGCAACGTAAACAAGATCGCGACGCCATGTCAGAGCCTATTCTTACGCGGATTTTTCTTTTTCTATCTTCGATCTAAACAGGCTGACCTGACACTTGGCCTCTAGCATACTTTGACTTGAACTCCCCGAGGATAAGGAGTTGGGGGTGGGGGGGTGGACGATTGTGGCATGTGAACCCAGAAATGCTGCGAGTTTGGAGGGTGTAGGGGTGAGGATTTGACCCCTGGCAGTGGGGGCGTGTGGCAGACGGTCCGGGGCCTCTTGGCGAGCGCGGCCTTCTGGGAGCTCGCCACGCCGCGCCACATTCCAGCCCTCCAGCGCGTCCAAAGCATTTCCTTCAAAGAAACCCATGAGTATACGTGCGTCTGCCAAAGAGCTGAAGGACTTACAAGAGCATTAGGAAGAGCTCGCCCCAAAACCATCAGTGCTTGACCTCAGCCAAAATTACACTGCAAGGAAGATATTCTTAATCCCAAAAGATAGTCTCATTTTGGGATTTAGGGCCTTGAAGGGATAAAATGATGCTGTCCTTGGAGAAAATGATGCTCTTCATGTATTAGCCATGCAGCTTTACAGCGAGATGTCCATGTTTACATTTCTGTTATTGTTCTCTAAAATAAACAAATTTGATATTTTATTACTCTTCCATAGCAGCTCAAAAATGCAAGAGCTTTTCAGAAACAACATAAACAGATTAAATAAGCATGACGAACACAATGAGAAGAAATCCAAAGATAAAATTACAAAGTAAGCCATGCTTGCTCTGTCAGACGCACATCAGGGCCTATTCCACTAAAATACTGGCAGCAGGACAGAGGGGACAGTGTATTATACAAGTGTATTATGAAGTGTTTCAAATTACAGCAATTTGTATATGTCTGAATATTTTGTGTTGTCTCTCCTCTTACTTTCTGTAGACCAGGGGTTCCCAAACTTTTTTGGCCGCGACCCCCCAAAACGAACATCTGAGCGACTCGGGACCCCCACTGTACAAAGTAACTTCCTCTTGTAACGATTTCCAGCGGGAAAACTATGTATTATTGCATTTTTATTTTGTTTATTTTGTTATTTGGGCCCAATTCACAAATATATGCTGTCCTAAACTAAACATTACATTGACAAACACCATTATTTTGTCTTTCTATTTTATCTTGAATTCATCTGGGGACCCCCAGGTTAGGGCCTTGCGACCCCCCTGGGGGTCCCGACCCCCACTTTGGGAACCACTGCTGTAGACAACAGGACAGTGATGATCACATGACCAGCATCATGGACACCTCCAGGTGCCAAGTCTCTGTTGCCATGGTGATTAGGAGTGACATAGGTTAACACCTGCTTGTGCTCACTCATGGAGATTAATGTGGCTGTTTAAGCCACACACACACACACACACACACATACGCACGCACACACACACATACACACTTACACACACACACACACACACACACACACACACACACACACACACACACACACACACACACACACAGGCAGCAGTGGACCCTGTCCCCTCTAATGGCCACTGATAAAAGACAGGCTCCATCTCTCTGTCACTGTGATGACTGGACACTCGGGTCAGCTCCTCTGTGACCAGCTCCATGTGCTGCTGCATTTACACACACACACACACACACACACACACACACACACACACACACACACACACACACACACACACACACACACACACACACACACACACACACACCCCTCACACACACATATACACACACATACACGCACACACACACGCACACACACACACACACACCACGATTTCTGTAAGTTAATATATCGTAAGTACATAATGCTGAGATTTCTGGGACTATGACCCAAAAAAGTGACCCTGCCAGTTGTGAAATATCCCCATAAACTAG
>OMNZ01036631.1:8985-32977 GCA_900303255.1 Lesueurigobius sanzi | reverse complement strand
GTGCCAAGTCTCTGTTGCCATGGTGATTAGGAGTGACATAGGTTAACACCTGCTTGTGCTCACTCATGGAGATTAATGTGGCTGTTTAAGCCACACACACACACACACACACACATACGCACGCACACACACACACACACACACACACACACACACACACACACACACACACACACACACACACACACACACACACACACACACACACACACACCCTGTCCCATACACATATATTGGGGAACAGCCGGCTTCTCTACATAAGCTTTACACAATCAGAATATTTCTGACATACAGTAAGTGTTTACGCTTTCCAACTAGAAACTGTGTCCCGGATCAAAAGTTTACATATTGTGCATCTTGAAACACACATTTTTCCAGAGAGTCCTGTATTTCAGCTGAAGTGAGTTTTTCTTTGCTCCTGAACAATTTTCCTGGCAGTTGTTGAAGGTCATGTAAACATTAGATCAGAGACATTTGAGTAGTGTCTGTTTCATTATGATTAAAAAAAATAAAATAACTCAGTTCTTTGTCATCATTCATATTCAATGAAAAATGGCCAAAAGATTAAAAGGGTATGTACAACTTAAAAGGGTATTTAACTCATGAGCACAACTGTTTACATAGAAACTTTTTTAAAAAGAGATTTGCATCATTGGTTTAATACACGCCCAACATATTATGCACCAACACAATTATGAATGAAATAGATGAAATAGTGACTTGGGAGATAATGGAGCATCATGCTTATGAATGAGTGAGTGGAGTATGATAACAGAGACTGGTGACAGACTGTAGCTGATTTTCATCTGCCGTGTCTGAGGCAGACACACATGTGGTCACAGCCAATACTTATTTACACACACAAATGAGACGCATCGGGACAGCCAACGTTCCTGTTCTCCAATCCACAGTAACATGCTACTGCAGTCTGGACATAAGAAGTTACTTAAATAATAAAGTCTTCTTTGTAGAAAAATGTTATAACATGCTGGAAGAACAACCTAACTTAACTAAATAGAAATACAGAATAGTTCAGTGTTTAATAATGGCTTTAGCAGGTTCGATCTCTATTGTGTTCACTCAAACTGTCTTTATGAATGGCATTTCTAGACTACAGTCTTTAATTATAGAGAAAAACAACATCAACAATCACATTAGGTGGCAAATTTACTGGTTAAAAGATTCCCACAAAGTCAAATTATTCAATTGTGGCCAATATAACACCACAAGCAGATTTCCAAATGTCATGTGTGCGTAATAGTCTATAATAAGTTTACCTCTGACTCCACAAGTGGTTTTCATTGGCCAGTGCAGCCCAGAGCAGCTTCAGCCTGTCTGCCCTGTATGTCCTTAAGCAGCGACTGTAAAATCCATTTGGGACACTAAGCCTTTAATGATGAGGGGAGACTGAGGTAAGGCAGGTACGCTGACGTCCCCCCTCAAATCTGATGGTTTTTGGACAGGCCTAACTCTTCTGGACGGGCCAAATACAGCACATGGTAATATTTATTTTTGCCGGTTCGGGGATAATCGGACCCCCCTGCATTACCCCCTAGCCCTAATAGCAATAGATATGCACTATTAGAGGTACTCACTGTGTAGTTTGTATGAAGATGAAAGCAGTGGGTTGTTTACACAAATCTAAATGATTGGTATTGTCATCATAGTTAAGACCAGGGAATGGATAGGAGGCAGTTAATAGGAGCGAGGATCAGCAGGCCTGCTTTACAAACTGGGCAGAAAACGGCCATAGTAAACTGTGGGCTGGCATGTCTTACTGAAATATGCAGTTTGATCACAAGACATTTTGACGAAAGTACATTATTTTCTAATACGTTTAAATCTCTGTCAAATATAGGCCAACTGCCAGACATTTTTCAATTTACAAAGACGCAAGTGTATATTTTCTCATGGTCTGAACTCTGCAAAAGATTGTCCAAAACCGCTTCAACATGAGTAACAAACTTAGCTGCAGTCAAATAGACAATCATTTTTCATTCCTGGGCATCCCATTCCCTGAACTAAACTGCCTGGCTGAGAAAATGATGTGAATACACTAAATGTCTTACCAAAATGAATGAGCTAATAGAAGTGACATATTCATGTTACACATGGCGTTCTTTCACAGTATTTTATAAATAATCAACATTTTTAGGACATTGTAGAACCTTTAACAAATTATTGAGGTTTGAAACACTTTTGTAACTTCATTTTTAGTGTTACACACATTTTGCCAAAGCTTAAATATGGGGATGCACCGATCCAGCCTTTTTGCTTCTGATACCGATACGATCTCTACCGATATCCGATACCAACCGATACCGGGAGATTAAAAAAAAGTTGGTTTGTAGATATATGGTTTGACATATTTGTTGTTTATGTAAACTGTTTTATAGCGAGTGAAAACCTTTATATTAATTATTATATTAATATAATAGAGACATTCCATCATTAAATAATCAGATCATTAATGTATTACAGACACATTTTTCTCAAATTAAAATACAAACACAGACCTTCAACATTGGACAATATTATTTCACTACTTTGTGAGTCATAGCTTCAGCCACAGCCTTGAT
Source organism: Lesueurigobius sanzi (assembly GCA_900303255.1). Lineage (NCBI taxonomy): Eukaryota > Metazoa > Chordata > Actinopteri > Gobiiformes > Gobiidae > Lesueurigobius > Lesueurigobius sanzi. The sequence continues at coordinate 30,398 of OMNZ01036631.1, read as the reverse complement.
TGGTTGAAGCTAGCAAAGTAAGTATCAAAAGTAGTATTGCAAAGTGTAAAACGGTTCAGTGTCGGATATTTGGCATCGATACCCAATTGTTTTGTATCGGATCAGTGCATCCCTACTTATAATACTAATTTTATATGGCAATAATAGGCATATATCATATTCTCTTAGCTAAATTCATGGTGGCTGAATGGTTAGCAATCTTTCCTCGCAGCAAGATGGTCCTGGGTTTGATTGCTAGATTTTGTGGGCCTTTCTCTGTGAAGCTTGCATGTTCTCCCCATGTACGTATAAGTGAGTTCATCCAGGTGCTTCAGTCTCTCCAACCCAAAACATTCACAATTGATTAATTGGGCTAGATCCTGACTACTGTGGCTCACTACTCACAAATTTTCCAACATTGAAATTGAAGTAAACCTTGTATAAAACATTGTTGGCACAAAGGTCTTACATTGGATTTACAGTGAAATCTTTAATTGCCATATATCGGCTTAATGAGATAAATGGCTTCCTTACAATTGTCACATTGCTCCCAGCATTAAAGAAAAAGGAATCTGTTGTCTTGTGTGTCACGCTACGTCCGTCAAAACGGCACACAACAACAATAACTTCCCAGTCTTTTGTAAAGCAGCGCTGTGGGCCACATGCACTTACGCTTTTCCCAAAGTTCCCTAAATATATTTTTGCAATTGATCAGGTTTGTCATTTCCACCATTTTTCATAAGAAGAGGAGGGCGGGGACAGCTAACAAAGCTGCGAGGTGTAAAAATAGCCCTGGGGCTGGAGTGCGCATTGTGCTGCCTTTGAATACAAAAGGGAGGAGTGCGCAGGGCCGAGGCTGGGAACCCCCCCGAGGGACCAGGGTGGGGAGGCACAGGCACGCACCTAACAAAGTCCAGGTGACGAGCCAGTGTCAGTGTCGCCCATTACAGGACAAATGCAGAGGTATCGGTGACAGAAGGGCTGCGGGCTGTAGGGCTGCGTCGATGCTGCGGCTGTGATCCTGACAGGGAGGAGACTGACTGACATTTCAACAAACACATTCAGCAGACAATGTGCGACTTATCCAAGGGACGTGGTGTTGTATTCAGGTGTCCACAAACAGGAAGACAACATTTACAACTACAAGTATGACACATTTTTATCAGTGCAATTCATTTCTATGGTGGTCTGAGGCCACATATCCAAAAGATCTCATCATGATCCATTGATGCTTTTCATCGTCATCATACGTAGCTGAAAAACAAATTAAAGACCCTGCTTAAATTGTTGAGGTCCAAACTTATTCCTCACTTTCCCACATTTCTTACATCCCAATTCTTCCCAGCGATAAGTTTATGAGCACTTTTAAGAACTTTTGAGGAGCGTCAGAATAATTCAAAAACTAGCTATCGTGATCAACGAAAAGGATCCATGGTGGAAGGGTCTTTTTTATCTTATTTAGTGTGCATAAGAGATGCTGTATAGTTTATTTAGAGAGAGATGCTAAGAGACATTACTATATTTTTATTATTATTATTACTATTACCTGTTTTACAAACTTATTTTCTTCTTTGATGGCACATTTCCTGACTTTTTGCACCCCCCTGTGTGATCCTGTCTTAAGAGCTGTTGTAACAAATTAATTTCTCCGTTGTGAGATCAATAAAGTATTATCTTATCTTATCTTTTCCATAAATCTCAGTTTTTACAATACACTGATGGACAAAACTCATTTCATTCTAGTGCTAGAATAATTTAATATAATTTTGAGTACAGGTGTGAGTCTTGCTCTGAATTCAGGCCTTCATTCCAGCAACTATAGCAGGCCATTTTCCTATAACGATAAAGCAGAACTGGATTTGTTTAGCGCAGCAGTAATATTCCTTAATGGAAACAGCCTAATTACAAGTGCAAATAACCACAGGCTTTCACAAAGGATTAAATGTACAAAGCAGAACGAGGTGGGTTACTTTTTCCTAATGATGAAAAAGCGGAACATCTGCAGTTGTTAGCGGGACCAGCAGACAGAAAAGCTGTGTCACTTTAGATTCCTCAGCCCCGGCCTGAGCAATGAGTCGGCCAGTTAGGATTTCAAAGCTCCCACTCACGGGCAGAAAACAAAAAAACAAATATTTGTCTTGTGGGTTATTGTGTTTTATTACGGCAGTGAGACGAGACGCAGGCTGCAGGCATAAAGCGGCTGCTGAAATCAACTAGGCATCGTCGGGACAATCAGGAGCAGGTCGTGACTTCATCTTCCTCTGAGGAAGAGGAGTGATTTAGATTGCTGGTGATTCGGGAGATCGTGTTACACGTATGCGGCTCTCTCTTAATCATATTCTTTTGTCTTCAAAGCCATTATCGAGGCCCAGACAAGAGCAAGCACATATCTAAATGAATCGCATAAATAGGATGTCTCATTAGTGCTCCATATAAATGTAATTCTTCCACTTATTTTTAGTAAGTTTAGTTTTTTAGCGACACATATTCCGACAACCACTCACAGCTATTTTATTCAGTGGAGCTCTTTCTAATTATGATTTCAGTTAGATTTGAAATTCATCTTTTTAACCATGTCCAGGAGCATTATCATTTGAGAGAAGAATGAAACAAAATGCTACAAATACAAAGGAAGCCACGTGGGACATGATTATTCCTTGTATTCAACAGTGCAAGAATTGAAAAAAGTCCAGAAACAGTGGCACCAACTCTTACACTGTGCCCTCCTATGGCCAGCTCAGTTACCTATGTTATTATTAGGGATTGTGCACGCATTAAGTGGCAGGTATCTTGAAACGGGCCCACTGGGGACATCCCATTGTGACTGAGGGCCTGGGACCATCAGTCATCGCTGGTTGTTACAGCACCACAGTCCGTCAGTTACCCCCCAGTCGCTGCTAAAATTGAATCTCAAGTTGTGTCCTATTTTGGTGGAGGGAGGAACAGGTGATGCGTCTGGCCCGGCTTGCTTCCTCGCTCGCCTCCACAACACCCTCTTGGGGCCGTCAGCGTATGCAGCGACAACATAGCTTCACCAAAAAGAAAAAAATAAATAGGAGCAGAGGAAAAGGGTCCATCAGCGGGTACTGGAAAGATCGATATGTGCTGATTAGTGGAAGCTATGAGGTCCAAAACCCACAGCACGCATGTATGAGAGAGAAGAACTTGTTTCCCAGGAGCTCCTCAAAATAGACATCTATCTTGCTGCTTTTGTTTGGTAAAATAAACCCACATTGGACTAGAGGCAGTAATCAGTCTGGCACTGTTTAATTTGCTGTCAGCGTGTATAGTGCCGAGCCGTCCGTCTTGCTTTGTTGGCTCTTGTTGACGAACGCATGAGTGGCATGAAAACAGCTACCCAAATTAGGCGAGTCCTTTGTTCCACAGGCGTAGCGATATGATGCCTATGGCTAAAACAGACTGTAACTAGATTAAAATGATCTAAAAACAACCCACAACGTATAGCTGCCCTTTGAAAAGCGTGTATCTACAAGTGTGTGTGTGTTTTCATCTGTTTTCTTGAGTGTTCCCCGCCTAAGGCCCAAAGTTGGGCAAGTTAACCAAAAAATGCACAATAGGGTAATCATCCACATTGGCACTCCTAATCTTGATATAGGACTAGTTCAAGATCTGGGTCCTTTACACTAAACTGTGGTGATCAGGGCTCCTGACAGGGTGTCTCAGCAGCATTACAGCGTTGTTGACTCTGCCTCCAAGCTAAATGACAATCTTTCTTGGTGTAGTGTAGTCCGTCAAAGGCCCATAGCTGTTTGGGTTGATATAAGCAGAGCTATAGGGGAAATTTAACAGGTAAAACTGGCAATGAGAAGGCGGGGGATAGAATCTTTCAACTTAAACAGTGTGTTTAATAGTGAAGAAGGAGAGTACAGGGATCTTTTGGTGGATTATTTTGTAGAATCTAATTAAAATGGTTAAGTAGGGATACTCTGGCCCACACTCCAGCATAGTAGGTGACGGTAATACACCCTTTCGTTGAGTGCCGCCCGCCATTAAGTAAGAAGAAGAAGAAGAAATTTAACAGGCAGGTTTTAGCATACTCCTATCACCAGGCATCGTTTTCTTTGCTTCCTCTTGCGCCTAACGCATGACTGCCATGGGAACATCTTCTACTCAAATGAGGCAAATCCTTTGTTCCACATGACATGAGGCGACAAAACTGAGAACATAGCGGCATACGTGCCAAAGTGGCTTAAATTTAAATTCAAAATTACACCCGCGACGCATTGCTTTGTCACTTGAGGTCAAACAGCAGTGCATTTCAGTCTTATTGTCCCCAATACACCTGGCTTGGACGCGCGCCGCACCTGCTCGCTGCTCTCAAAGTAAACTTCTCCCGACCCACTCATTTCCATGCCGGTCAAATCCTATTCAAATGGCCCCATCTAAACGCAGGGCCATTTCAAAACAAACAGCCTCAACTGACCTGCGATTGTGCGTCAATTTGTATAAGGTCTCCACAGTATATGGAAATAAGCAAATGCTGCAGACGGCAATTCCCATATTGTTTTTACAATTTAAAATCCGCCCTGCGCAATAGTTTTAAGGAATGCAAAAGACAGTTAAATCTATGCATGGGCGAAACTGAGCCAGGACCGGGAGATGGGGGATCAGGGGACGCCACGCTGTGACAAATACTTGTTATTTAGCTGGCACTGTGTCCGAAACTTTCCAACAATCTCACAATTACTTTAGCCATGCGGGTTGATGAGCAACAGAGCAAGAGATCTGTGCAGGCAAATTACCCTCCAATCTGGGACGCTTACATTTGAATATGGGCATGCTTAACTACAAAGTCCGATGGCAGAGCACAGGATGAAGACAATGAGCGGGGAATAAGCAAGAGAAGGCACAGAGCCAAGATATTTCTGTGTATGAGGATAAAAGGGCTCCTATATTGAGAATTAGGAGCATGTCTAGTTGTAGCTCTATTAGGAGTATTTTATGAGAAACAAACATCCAAAAGGTTATGGGAAGATAACACTGGGAGGATATCGGGTGCATTGTTTCATCTATTTCTCTACATGGTTATACTGTATGTGACTGGAACCTCTTTCCGCAATTATGGGCCCAAGTATGGGAGTACAGCCTGGCCCCAACAGTTATTTGCAAGGTTATAAGGACTACTGATTTTTTTCCTGGTATTGGAATGATTTTTTTTTCCTCCTTTAGTATATTGCAAACTCAAACATTTGTGGAAATAAAACTGTGCATCTAAATATAAAGCATTTATTGTCAATTTCATGGTTTGCAGGCTAGTTTTCTCGCATTTCTGTGACTATGAACCTAAAAAGTGACCCCCCCAGTTGTGAAATGTGCTTATAAACTAATCTCTAAGAATAAACAGGATTTTAGAAATGCAGGAAAGTTAGGAATGTGTTTGGATCTCAACTATCAATTTATTTTACTCACTCCCTTTTCTATTATTTAAAATTTCAAAAACGATGAAAAAAATCAGATATACAGTAGTGCATTCAATAGACTTTATTTTTATTTTACATTTGGGAAGCGTTTGTAAAAATAAAAGATAGAGAAGTTTATTTTGGAGTAGAGATCACAATATTTAAGAGATACAAATACTTTGCCCTTGATAAATAAATAATGGGGGAAAAAACTAGCATGACAGACGAAAATAAGATGGGAATACAAGTTATTTTTGGCAAAGACCAGCAACCTAAAATAATAATAATAACAAAGCATTGATTTTACATAGCCTGTTACTCATTTATTCCATACTCAGTGTTGGTAAGCTCCTATTGTTGCCAGACTGACAGAAGCGAGGCTGTCAGTCAGATAGTTAACATCGTAAGGATGTGCTCTCCCCATCCAAGGACATCACCTTCCTGTCCCCTTTGTTTCTGGGTTGTGCATTCTGATTCTGGTCATATTGCAGATAATTGAACAAAACCCGACTTTTGACAAAGACGACGTTGGCATCGCTGGCACTTGCCCTGTGAAAGCGATCAGTCTTTATGGCTCCTATCACAGCTCCTCACAGATGTGTTTCTCAGAGGTATTCGGTGCGGAGAGCCAACAGCGGGAGGAAGTGTGGGTCTGTGGCCCCTGCGTTAACAATGGTCCTCCTTAGGCCCTATAGCAGACCCAGCCAGTCGTGAAGCAGCACGGAGATGTTATTGACCTCAAGGTTAACTCTCCTCAGGTAAGCCCCGAGATAATAGACAAAGAGCACTTCTTTTACAGGTAGAGTGACACGGCATATCCGCGCGCCACCGCTCCTCTCGCATTGACAGATTTTCTAATTCACTGCAGATTCCCATAAAACTGGGTGGCCCGGGCCTTTTCTGCCCAACAGAGAGCCCATTCATGCTGGGTGGGATAGGGGGCCTTTGCCAAATTAACCAGGATTAATTTAAAAGAGCAAGGAGCCTTTACATCCGAATAAAATGAAGATCAATAAATTAAATGTCCCGGGTCAGGATGTCAAGTTGCCGCGGTGACTGACTTACATACAGAAAGCTGCGCTATTTGGCCGCGAGGGAGAAAAATGGAGGAGCAATTCTTAATGACTTTATTCCACGCCGACGAAGTGCTTCCATGCGTCTCCCTTTACATGCTAGAGTTGCTCTGCTATAAACACACTCATGTCAGCAAAGAATGCGCATTACTTCTCTCATTTAGTCTGCGGGATTAGTTACTGCAGCAGAAAAGTCATCAAAGAGACCACTCAGAGTTTTTTCCGATCCTGTTTGTTTTTCGCTGCAAGAATTATTATTTAAAGTGTGATTTATGTCAGCCAACATTTTCCAGTAAATTTTCTCCATTTTTAGAAAAAAAGCAATTTGGTTACATCTTGTTCTGTTTAAAAGGGATATGAGTGAGATTCCTCCTCGAAGCATTGGGCAAAAACAGCGGATTACTCCTATGCCGGAGCGGCGAAGGCCTAAACCCGAACCACATGTCATTCACTACATGATCAATTATCCAGTGAGGGCAGTCTTGTAAGGAGGCCATCTCATCATGCAGCCATTAATATCTAAAGAGTGTCTGCCTGGAGATGACATATAGGACAATGGAAAGAGGGCCAAAAGAAATGAGCAGCGGCCAGAGCCCAGGCTGTTAGCAGATTAAACAGACTTAAAGACGCAGGCTGCACAGTCTCCGCCACAAAAGGCAGGACAGGTGACAGAGATTTACTAAAGGTCAGGGGGCCTCGATGTGTGGTCAGCGTCAGATCTCCCACAGGTACAGACATTTCTATGTAAAATGCACAGTTTTATTTCATAACAGGGAACAGGATATAGGGCTTTGCAATGAATCACATTGTAATTGAATCACTAAATGTTTTATCCACTTCAGGTATTGGCGTGGTCCTTGGACTTACATGGTACAGGAGTTTAAAGCATGTATGTGTTGTTTAAGATGAGGTTAATATAAGGCATATTTGTTAAAAGATGAATCGATGTTGAAACAAACAAACGAAGAAACCAAATTTTGTTTTTCCATATTGTCCACGCCTAAAAGTGCACATAAGCTCAAAACAAGAAGTGGAAACAGCATGAATAAAGATTCTATTGATTAAGAAGAACGAGTTAACGTAATAATTTAAAATAGAAAAGTTAACTTGCGCTCCTATATCAAAATGTATGCCAAATGTGTATCATTTTTCTATATTAATGTATTATTTGTGTAGTTTTAAAACTAGTGTCACCAATATGGCTCCCAAACAAATCTACTCTTTGGCAGTGTTGAGTAGTAATAGAATACATATTTAGAATACTCATGTTGAGTAACTGTATTTCGGTACAGTTATTTTTTCATTTGAGGGTATTAATAATACAATTACTTTTCTAAATTCAAAGGAATACATTGTGATACTATTCAATTTTAGCTTCATATCGTACAACATAAAAAGAGACGAAAATGACCTTTAGTATCTGCTGTGCTCCAAGTTTGCAATGTGCTTTTTTGTATTCATAATGTTGGTAAATAATTTCATAACAGGTGGAGCAACCACGTTTTTAATTATGAGCTGTATGCAAATCAATATTAAGTATACAGTATTTGGACAAAGTAACAGAATACGTTACAAAATACATTTCAAGCTAAGTATTCAGTATTCTGTAACTAAATACAATTCTACTATTCTCCCCTGTACTGCTCTTTGGATGGTAGAAATGTGGCTGCAGTGCCTGTTACATGCTGAAAACGGAAATTAAAGACCGTACATTTCAAATAAATGTAAAATGTAAAATACATTTTTACTGTTATGGCCCTTTTCCACAGATCTCGTAGCCGGACTCAGAAGCAGCCCATGCGACTCTGCCAACAGGATACTTCCTCAGATTAGCTGCGCTGTTTACACAGTCCCCTGGTAATCTGTGCCACCGGGGACATACCTGTACTGTGTCAGGGACTGCTCTTGAGTTACACACATGGGAGCAAGCAGCCGCAGCGGCCCGCACCAGAATATGACCCAGAGACGGAGGCGGGACGGGCCTGGCTCCAGTGCTGGGGTTGGCACTGGGTACAGCCTGGCCCGGTCTCCCCCTGACACGCTGAGAGGAGGGAGGGGGGTTTGGGGTAAGCCGATGGACTGGCTGCCACCTCCACATCCGCCTTTCCTCTTCCTGCGCTCTACAGGGACATACTTGTGTAATTGGCTTGTCTGCAGGTCCATACACAAGAGGAAGCTTTCCGTCAGGTAAAAAAGGCCAAGTGAACTCTGTGCACTGCACAATGACAGCACACAGATAGGAGAAGACTGCAGGTATTGTGCCCACAGAGGAGTTTTAATGAAGCCTGATATCAAGATCATTTGAGAAAGCACTGCTCCTACATTCATAAAATAATCACACACAGAGACACTACTGCCTATTATTCCGCACCTCCAGCTGTTTCTGTGTTATATCTGATAAATAACATTGAATTGACTTTATTCATTTTAGAATTAATATTATGTAGCAGAAATTAGAATCTGCAAGTCCTAATTAGTTTAGAATTTACAATGAGGTGATAATATGTTAGCTTCTTCGCTCTTCTAGCAGAACTAGCATATTTTCCATAGAACTAGGAGTGTACATGAATCCAGTAGTTTAGTGGTTGAGGCAGCAATCATTAAAAAAAGAACTAGGAGTGTACACTTTGAGTACTTTACTTTGCTAAAGTACTCTTCGCATCATTAACAGTATCAGTGTCAGTCTCCCTCTTTATTGCTGGGCCTAATGGTTAGCTGCGTGGTGCACATGACACACTAGCATTAGCCGAGGTGGAGGGATGACTCTGGAGTGAATCACTTGTGGAAAGGTGAAATGCTCCAGTGCGGGTTTGTCCTAATCCGTGCCAGACATGTGCACAACACCAGGGGAGCAGGTGCAAACAATTGACGCAGCTGTCAGTGAGCGGCCCTGATCTCTTTTGATATCTTAATTGTTAGTCAATCCAGCAGCAATTTTGGCAACATCGCTGTCGGCCCCGGGACCTGCCCTGCCTCAGTTCCCATCTGTCAAAGCTCACGGTGCTCTGGCACACTGTAAAACATAACATGGGCCCATTCGATGTACAATAAATCAATTAAGATGTTGAATAAAATGGTTTATGTTGATATGGCATGACCCGCTTCACTGAATAATCTTGGGTAATTTGTAAATTGTGTGTTTATAGCTATTTTGCTTTAACTACTAATTGTGTCAAATGATTTTGCCCTCAGACACCCCCAAAAAACAGTTGGAGGTGTATGTATTTAGCAGTAGCAGTTTCCATGAAATCAGTGACAGAAGTAATAATAATATAGCTTAGAATTAGTGGTGATATAGTAAAGTAAAAAGTATTATTTTTTTCCAATATCACAACAAGAGATGACCTCAGATGACTTCACAGACATGAAAACAGTGAAAAAGGAGGGAATGTAATGTCCAATGTACTGTGAGGCAAGAGCACTAACCACTGCACAGTACTAGCATAGCCTTAAGTTCAACACTAATTATAGGATGTGGGACCTTTAACATACTGACTCATGAGTTAAAATGGGCTCACTTACTTTACAGGACATGGACCGACCTACTACATGTTTAATATAATGTGTAAACGGTAAAAGGTGGATCAGCAGCAGAATCAACCGGGCATTTCTTACTCGAGTTGTCACGATGGAGCATCACAGTCCCGCCCACTGCCAATCCCCATTCAAAAATTCCATAGACTTTTCGAAAAAATTAAATAAAACATACAATAATAAATTCAAGTTGCATCCAAAATGTTACAATTTTAATTTTTTTTCGAAAAGTCTATGGAGATTTTGAATGGGATTTTTACTTGAAGGGAGGAGCTCCATTCTACTGTATATTTTTGAGGGGAAAAATATTTAAAAAATTAAATGTATATGATTATAATCATTTAATTGTTGTTTGATTTAAAAACATATGGAATATTCAGCCTATATTTTCAATCAGCTGATTTCCACGCACTTGCATTTTCACTTTTGTTTTTACGGAGACATAACAAAAGCAGCGCTGCATGTGGTTCTTCTGGGATTCTCTCTGGCGAAGTTATGAAATTATCAGCAAAGATGGATAAGATTTTCTCTCTGCACATTGGATTATTTAACCTGTCGCTGAATACATGTGTTTTTCGTGGAACACTGGACATCATTTCATCAGCGACCTTAAAATTCTCACGATTAACCTACAATGAACTTTTATAACCGCGGTAATCATAAAACCGGTCTTGACATCCCTATTTCTTACTCGTGTAGTATTCTGTCAGTTGTATATCAGAGTTGGGGCCCTATTACAGTGATACAGGCAATTTCAAATGATGAATTTGGTGCAACACGGCCTCAATAAGCCATACGTTCTTTTCCTAATTGCACTTGCTATTTTGCACTCGTTTTGATAAATGATCCCCATAGTGTTATGTTTTACAGTGTACTATTTTCTCTTCACTTTGACATGGGGATGTGTGTGTCCTGTCCAGGCCGTCCAGCGTCACAGAGGGAAATCATGTGTGATTGCTGCCATTTCCGCTCACTTTGTCGGGCCGGGTTCGAGGGGGAGCCGGCTAATGCTGATAATTGCTGCATTTGAAAACTACTGGAATCCATCGGCCTCCCACCACACTAGCCTTGGTCCTCCCCGCTCGCCGAGCCCCTAAACATCATGATTAGCATAAGAGCTCAGTGTGTGTCAGCATAGATTGAGGTGCAGGCCGTGAGACAGTCCAGACGAGGCGGTTATGGAGTCAATGGGAACTACATGTTGAATGGGAGCTGCAGATGTGAGGCGGAGATCAGACAGTAAACAGTACCAGAGTGAGCTAATGCTAATCGCAGCCAAAAGTACCATCTACTGATTGAAGTGAATCACCACACAACGTGGAGTTGTTGATATAAAACAATACATTCACCAGGACCAAATACACTCATTAAAAATGTGTCCAAATGGCTGATGCATGGGTGGTTACTTATCTGACGTGTAATCTAACCCACAGATATTTTGGAACATGAATGTAAGAGCATAATAAATATCTTCATGTTGGCTTTCATTTCAAAGGTTACAGCCACAAATAAGAAGACAATGTGTGTTTTTAAAGAAATAAATAAATAGAACGTTTATTGGTAGGTCAGTATCCCCCCACACACCATAAACACAAACGTTTTTAGATACTTGACAACACCAGGAAATATCCCAAATGGAGCAAACAACACATGTTACATGAACTGAGACCAGCGTTGGGGAGAATACTTTGAAATTGTATCTAGTTATAGAATACTGAATACTTAGCTTACAATGTATTTCATAACGTATTCTGTTACTTTGTCCAATCAGGGTACTGTATTCCGAATACTTGGACTACTTAAATATTGATTTGTATTATATTTACATGTATAAATGTGGTGAATGATGAATAACATGTATTGATTTGCATTAAAACAGTGCATAACTAAAAGTGCAGGCTACTGTGTATGATACCAGTTATGAACTCATTTACCACTAATAAGGAACGCACAAAAGCACATTGCAAACCTGGAGCACAGCAGATAAACTTTTTCCTGGTCATTTTCATGATTTCTCTATACGATGTGGAGTTAAAATATAATGGTTTTGTATAGGAAAGTATAACTGTATTCTAAATACCCTCAAAGGAAATAGCAACTGTACCTAAATACAGTCACTCAAAATGAGTATTCTAAGTAGGGCTGCACTATATTGAAAAAACTTGCGATGTGCCATACGGGTATGCAATATCCCGATAACTATTATTGGGTTACTTCGATAAAACATTCCATTCAATTCAGACACATGTATTTTGTATATTGTTTTCAGCAAATTGTGTCAAAAGAAGACTCCAAAAACACTAAATCAGAATCAAACCAAGGCCAAAAAATGTACTAAATTAGGAAAGTTATATCCAAAACTGAACTTCTGCACATTTTTAAGAACCATGCATGTTTGGTTTTAGAGAGTGTTGGCAAAAAATTAAAAAAAATCTCAGATATCTCAGTCAGATGGAAGACAAAGTGAATTTGACATATTTTGTAGCTTCTTGCGATACGGATATTGCAGCACGTAATATCGCGATACGATATTTTTAGCGATATATCGTGCAGCCCTAATTCTAAAAATTAATTCTAAAGACTCTTGTCTGCCTGAGGCCATCTCCCAGTTTAATGGCCTCTGCAACTCTCGCTGGACATAACCATTGGACTCTGGTCGACCAAAAATTCACCACTGGTCCGTCCGTCCATAGGAGTGGATCCTTCCCCAAAGTGGTTCCTAATTTTCTCCGATGTGGTTTTAAGGGTTGTTCCTCGCCGTGGAGGCAGATCTAAGGATGTGGCATACTCTAAGCTTGTTATGTCTGAGTTACCTATTCATGGGAGATTACGTCTGGTTGTGACATTTCATGCGTGTGTGACATTCATTTGTGTGACTTATTTTGATCATTCTTGATGTCTGATATTGATTTGTTTTTGTCCATACCGACCTTTGAGATGACTCCTGTTGTGATAATGGGCGTTACAACAATAAATTGATTGATTGATTGATACATATACTGCCCAACACTGACTGAGACCCATATCTGTGTCCATGTCCCTTTGTTTTGTTAACTCAAAAGGTGAGTGGGATTAGCTAACACTTGCTTGTAACACATCAACTCACTATTTCAAGTCTGTTCTTTCTGGTGTGAAAATAAAGCCCAGACTTTAGTTTAGCTAGAGTAAACTGTGCCTCAACTGATCTAGAATAGCACATGAAAACTATCTATATGTTTTTTTTATATGGTCAGACACTGCCAGTCAAAACTTTGTAGACACCCTCCCTCCCATCCATGGGTTTCCATCATATGACTTTTTGTGGTTAAGGATTCCATTTTAAGAACTTTTGGCTATTCAAGATAAAATATTGTATTTGGAATTCTTAATTTCTAACGCAACAATCCCTACTTTTGCATTATGTGAAACCCATGTGGGGATGTGTCCATTAGGAAACTTGGATTGTCCCTGAGTTGTGAGTTTGCTTTGTAATTACTATTCTATATAAATTACTTAATTTAAACTTAACAAAAAGAGAGCACACAGACAATAACTTGCCTTCTTGTTCCCAATCAATAAAATATCTTTATACTTAGATGCACATCGCACAAAGGTATTTTTTAAACAAATGTACCCAGTATGCTTTTACTGAAGGACACAACTTATTTTATTCCAACACTAGACAGGTACTATAGGCTAAAGATGGCATTCAATATTAACTTAAAAATCAATAAAATGATTGACTTGAGAATCTCATCTTGTTATTGGCTTCATGGTCACTTAGAAGCACATGTTCGCGCGTTCCCACACATAGTCAGACAGCCGAGGGGCGTCATTATAAAGAGATAATTCAGGCCGCATTGACAGTGAGTGACCCGCCTGTACCACTGAACATGAGGAGAAGCCTGACTCCGGGGCCCGCGCTGACCCCCCGCTGATTTATGTGGCCCCGGTAAGCCGCCCTATTCGAGGGCCCGGGCCAGGAATGAAAGTGTTAACAGTGGCGCGCAGAAGGCGAAGGTGGGGGGAGAGTTATGAGTTTTCTCAGCTGAGCGTCCCCAACTATTTGGCTTTTTTTTGACGGTTTGTCCGACCGAGAGCGCGGAGGAAAAAGTAGTAAAAGGCACACTGGGAAGAAGGGGGGAAAGTCCACGGAGTCCCACAGGCTTGAACTCCACAGCTGAACCAGTGACCCGGACCATCCATCAGTGCAAGGGTGTGACAGGGCAGCAGCGGGACTATGTGCGACAGGCCGCGGGGGCGAGGGGATGGGGGTGGGGGGAGTGTGGAGGGGGGCTGCTGGTGGTGACGGGGCAGAGGGACCCGGGGGCTATAATGGGCTGCGGGACAGGGGAGGAGGAGTCAGACGCTGGGGAGAGTGAGGGTCAAGGAGAGTAAAAGGCCATGAAACCCACTGTAGAGAGATGGAGAGACTTAATGCACGTGGCTGACTGCTCAGGCCAGAAAAACTCATTAATAACAACTGTCCCAAGGCAAGAAACACAAGACATTTCACAAATTTGATTACTACTTTAAAAACTGTATTAGGAGTTTGGAGGAAGTTGGTGTCATATTCTGTTTCTTTCTGCAAATATCAAACTGTTTCATTTATCTTGTTGCTTTTTTACCATACTTTCCTATTAATAAAAAATAATCAATGTTGATTTTCCAAGTTTTTATAGTCTTTCTGGATCAAATATTACCAGTTTAACATTACCATAGAGGTTTGCCATTTTAGGAATGACTAGAAAATGTTGTCCTGACAAAGACAAAAGCTAAAATCAATGAACAATATATGAGTGTATGCTTTTCCCCGGTATACTGTACTTACAACAATTACAAACCCCTTTTGCCTCATAATCATTTTAAAAGAATTCCAAACAGGGCAACTTCGAAATTGTATCCAAAAACTGAACAAATCCTATGTCGACATTATTGTTTTACTGTTTCCGCTTCTGAGTGATTTTCGACAGGGCCAGGGCCCCTATAGTTCCAGTGTCTTTCAGCTGTTGCACAAGACTCACTGTCACTTGGCCCTCTACACACACACACACAATCCGCAGCCAATGGGAAGACTGGTCCCAGCACCCATCCTCAAAAGGGGGCATTGGCCCTCAGCCAGACCGGGGGCCCCCAGTCGCAGTGAAAACCTAGAGCAGCACTAATGGTTAACTCTGAATCAGACGGGGTAGGGCTGTTTTAATATGATCCACTTTTGTACTCCATAACACATATTCATATTTCATTAGGGGCCAAAGATGGAGCCCTATATGTAGACAGCATTAGCAGTTATAGGGGCGAGTGTGTTTGCCTGTTTGACACTGTGTAAAAGACAGCTCAGATGCGCAGGATGAAGAGGGAGGGGAGACAGTGAAGATGAGAGTTCACAGCCCTCTGCGCAGTTAGGTTATGGCACTGCAGCGTGGACAAATCCATGAGCAAGCGAAACCTCTGTTTTAAATAGCAGGTATCTGGTGTCAGTGTGCCCTGGGAGCCGGGCCTCTCCATCAATATGTTCCTTTGCCCTTGTCTGCCTCTGATATCTTTATCTTGTCAGGCCCTCTCTCCTGGATGTTCCACCTCAATGGCTTCCGTCTGTGCGCAGGCTGTCCCGTGCAGATGGGCTGCTGCACTTACCTCTCCATCCCGGGACAGGGCCTAGAGGCGGATGGTGGAGATTGGGGGGGGAAGCAGCAGAGGGCAGTCAGGGTAGGGGGAGGCAGATGTATGTCAACCTGAAGTGGAGAAGGAGGAGCTTTTAGAAGGTAACAAGAGCAGGAAAGATCACTACAGGAATACCATTGTTTTTCTTTAAACTATAATGTAAAATGTATTACACCAATGACCAATTATAAATGTTCAGCAAATGAATGAGTATAGACATTTTTAAGTATCCCTAAATCCTATATACATTTTCCAAATAACAAAATTAGTATTGAATACTTTCTAAAATCCTGTAGATGTGAAATTATTGCAATCCTTTGTTTCTGTTACATCTCTGTAACTTTAGAGACCTTTTATACCATTATCACCTGTTTGCAAATGTATTTTGATCTTTGTTTGCATATTTTCTAACAATCTGCACCCCGAGTATTCGTAAGAGTTGCTGTAACAAGTGAATTTCTCCATTGTGAGATCAATAAAGTCTTATCTTATTTTAACTACTGTATGACACACTACTTTTAAGCACAATTGTGATTGTTTATTTTAGTAGCATACGTGATGTGACTCTCCTCTGTGTTGCTCTACACACTGGCACTGAGAGGAAGCTCCCAGTCCCCTTTCCTGTAATTTGGAGCTTATGGCCTGAGATGAAAATGGGCGAGAGATTGCGGAGAATGACAGATGCGGCTCGGGAGGGCCATTGAAGAGGTCATGTGTCATCACGGGGTCGCACACGCCCTTTGAGCGGGGGCCGGGGCGGGGGTGATATATTCCCACACAGTACCTGGACAGGGCCCCGACCTGGGAATGTGGCTAACCTGGGGGGGGGGGACTTCGCTCACCTGTCCATCAGTGTGGAGCTCGGAAACACCGGGATTTATGTTGGCGCTGGCTGTTGTGTTGTATGGACATCTGTTTGCTCGGGAGAGTGTGTTACTGTGGAAAAATAGATATTGTACAGGGAAAAAGTCTGATAGTAATTTTGCTGAAGTATTGCAACTGTGATGTGATTTAGGTTCAAAAATCGAGATTTAGTTCACAGTGCACATGTCCAGGAGCAAGACTGAAATGTGACTCACATATGTTTTAGAATATGTTTGTAGAAGTCTAAATTACAGGGTAAGCAGATTTTAGACATGCGAAGACTCCATGGAGCCAGGGTATGTTGATGCAACAATGCCAGATAAAATTATATTAAGTATATTGTATTTTTTTGGTCCTCTTTAGTGTATCGTAAACGCATTTGTAGAAATAATACTGTGCATTTTTGTAAATTTCATGAGTTTATGAGATACTGCTGCTAGTTGTGAAATTTGCTTATACACTCATCTCTATGAAGAAATGGGATTTTAGAAATGGGTCAGCAAGGTTCGGAATGTGTTTGGACCACAACTAACTAGTACATTTATTTGCTCCCTCTTTCATTGTTTGTAATTAAAAAATCAGGCATAGTGCCTTATATAAATATTATACCAATTTCACAATGAAACAACAAAATGCAAACAATCCCACTTAACTGCAAGAGCACAATATTGCACTTTTTGTGAATTGAATTTCATTGATATGACAAAGATTTACCATAATGAGATTATGGTAAGTGGAAGATGCAATATTTGGTCATCTATTTTAATGTAGTGTTTTCTTTGTTTTTAGCTCATATTAACCTTATAGGCTTTTAAAAGAAAACAAAGAAAATTGGCTCTGTATTTGATCCGGCGTAACTGTTTCGTCCATAAATCTCCATCATCTCTGCCTCTTCCTTTCCGGTATATCCTGTCTGCCACTGTGAAGCATTTGACAAAGTGGCGCCTGAACAATAATTCATCTTTGTCATCTCCATCTTTGTCCTGAGTAACAGAGAGAAAGCGAAACATCTACGACTGTGATTTTAATAGCTGACGGTTACCTGCTCACACATGATACCCCTCCGCTCCGGCCTGCTCGGGCTATTAGTTTTCAGTTGTGAAATCCAGCTTATGCAAACACAGACTACAGACCGCGCACCCTCTGATAGATAGGACTGCAGGTAAGTGTGTGAGTGTGTGTGTGTTATGAGGGCCTGATTCACCGGTGTCTGTCAAGCGCGGCCAAATCCTGCGGAAATCATTAAGCAGGAGCACTAGGCCGTCACTTCCTAAAAAGAATTGACTGAGATGTCGAGGTTTATCACTTACCGGGATTCAGGAGACAGGTGGGAGTATCGATGAAGGTCCAGCGATCAGTCCTGCCTGAAATACAGCCCAGATTTAGTAGCAATCATGATAATAATGTATATGTTAAGAAATGACAATGGTATGACTATTATGATACCTCTAATATTAATTAATTACTTAAACATAGGCCACATTTGTATTAACTCCACAATCAGACATTTACCTGTGCTGTGATGATTGATGATTCAGAAATTGTTATTATTTGTTTTATATTGTATTTATTAAAATCTGAATTGTGGTTCATAACAGCACACACACAGAATAAAGATAAATGGCCACTAGAAATATGTGTAGTCTATTCCATTTGAATTGGGCAGATAAAATAATATTCCATTAATATTTTCAACATTATTTGCACCTCTAAATCCTCTCATCAAACATAAAACAGTCCTATCTGTATATACGCCACCTTCCACTGACATGCACACAACAAGCAACTTTAATTTTCCGGTTTCATTAGCTGTGGCCACTTCATTTTGGTATGAAACCTGAACTTCTCACTGTCTTGAAACTCAATAGTCCTTTTAGTGTCGAGGTCCTGCTGCCGGCCGCTCTCATGGAATCCGGGCCACGTGAGTCTCTCACTGTCCCAAACCGCGAACATTATTATTGATCACCTGCTTTTGTGAGAGGGACGTCGTTTCTACCGTAGTGCATGTGTTGCTGCAGAAGACTACTCCAGGACAAATGCGCACAGATCTCTCTTACATCGACACATTTGATGGAAACAAGTAAGAGATTGAGGGCATAATATTAGAGCGTCTAGTAAAAATATAGCATATAAATATAGCCAATAAATAATGGCGATATTTAAATTGAATATACTTAAATGAATGATTTACATGTAAATTTTCATATTAAATCCAAAGTAAGCCATAAGTCAATTTAAATGAGAAAAAAACTAAAATAAAAACAAAATAAAATAAATAGAAAAGATTTAATGTATATATTTATAGGCTTCCGTACACGTCAGATTTAGGCCGATTCCTAGCTTCTTTATGGTTTAGTCAAGGACGAGTTTGAGGTTAAATTTGACCTACGTCTAGTAATAATCTAGGCGTATTTACTTGTAAATGGGAAAGAAAAACATTTCACACATTGATTGTCAAGTGTAGAATTAAATGTCTCACCCGAAGAGCAGCATTTTCCTTGAGCGCAAACGATGCGCACAGGGCGGATAATTAGCGCGAAGTGGTGAAAAGGCTAATGAGGCGGATTAGGTGTCTCTCTGTGGCCGGCGGCCTGCGCTCACACGGCGGCCCGAGAGGCACTGGGAGGCCGGGGCTGTGGACACTGCTGCACGAGGAGCGCACTGCGTATGTTTACTGCCATCTACCGGCAGGAAAGATAATAGCAGAACGACAATAAACCAAAGGGAATTTAAATCTACGTTTATAAAAGGCTGTAGGTCTAATTTAGATTATCCTACATTTAAAATAAAACAAAACTACTACCTTGAAATAAATCTGGTCGTAATATTGAATAATTACCACACTGCACTGGACAGGGCCTTTGGTTTATGCGTCCAATTTAGCCTCACAATATTCATAAACAGATCAAACCTGATGGTATTGTTTAATCTATGTTTAATAGCTTTCTTTGTTCCTTTTTTTTACATACAGTATTTATTGTAAATTATATGCTGTTTTAACTCATGAGAAAAAGTATTTAATTGGCTTGTATGTGCAAGTACACAATGCAACAAGTGACAGTACATGCATTCACGTATTTCTCAGAATAATTTTGCAATAGTCCTATGTAGACTTGGTGACTGTTTGAGTTTCCTATTATCCCTTTTATCCCCACTTAGTTCATTTATAACCTATTCATTCTCCATGACCTGCACACAAACCCACTCTGCTTACTCTCATTAAAACACCATTAATATTTTTTCTATCTCAAGCCTTCATTATATTCCAGAGACTTTTAAATATCTGGCCCAAATTCTAGCCTGCAATTTGTGACGCTTTGACCATCTTCCCTTATTCTCTCTTGTTTAGTTTGGCCGCTGTCTGAAGCTCTGCGGTCCCTGTCTGAATTCTTGGGTCGGTGTTGAGAGAGAGCAGAATTATTTCCTCTACCCGCTGCCCTGCACATGCTAATAAGGGACGACCACTGGCATGTTTTTTCGAGACCCAGAGACGATGATGTCACCAGAGAGGTTTATCAGAGTTGGGATCTGACAGGGCATTGGATATGTGTGCGTGGAGGAGGGGTGTAGCGGGGGGGCATTTCCTTTGGTATAGACGTGGGGGCCCAGAGGTGAACCCACGGCTTTAGCAGGGAGCCTGTTTAAGCAGATTACTCAGTCACCACACCTTTGTTTCATTATAGGTCACATGCGAATGATCCTTCAGCGACTTGGTGCGTCCCGCGAGATCCTACAGATTGACACTTTGAGGGACTACACTTCTGTTTTGGATAATGCAAAGTAAGAAACACTGCATCGTCCGCGAGTCAGGTATATCAGTGCGTGGAAATCTTTGGAAATGTGTATATTTTAGAGATACAGTGTCACGACCACCACACTGGTCCTTACCGTGCTGCACCTACAGGTTTCCCCTTTAAGTATCACCTGAGATTATGTGCCAGGTCAAAGGTTGGTCTGAATCAGGTCTGAAATAGGTTGCATTCATGTTCTACAATAATAATTTGAGATTGAGGGCAGGGGCCAGTAACTCTATCAAATAGTTTTTGAAGGAAATCTCCAAGCAATCTCCAAATGTATAACCTGATCATTATTTGTTTGTTATTATTTGTCCAACCTGCCAGATCTAATCCTACGGTTGAAGGTAATTTCAACCAGCCAACATCACTACATGTTCTTTTTTTAATATTGTTGAACTTTTGGACACCAGGAGAAAATGATTGGGCCTTAATGCCAACAGACAACACATTGGATATGTCAGATTCATGCGATTATCATTTCAGAGATGAGCAATTATACCCAGGGGTGGAAAATAGCAAAGTAAAAAGTACAAGTAAAAAGTACAAATTATAGGTGCTTTTACTTTACTTAAGTACGTTTTATGATGAATACTTTTTACTTTCAACTCCACTACATTCTTAAAATTGTGTTAAAAGTAATTTAACATTCAGAGTTACCTCTCTGTGATGAACTGGTTTAGTCCCATTTTAGACCTCATTTAGGCTCGGTTTAGACCTGGTTTAGTCTTGGTATAGGCCTGATTTAGACCTGGTTTAGTCTTGATTCATTCCTGGTTTAGGCCTGGATTAGTTCTGGTTCTGTTCTGGTTTAGACATGGTTTAGTCTTGATTCAGTCCTGGTTTAGTCTTGGTTCAGTCCTGGTTTAGTCCTGGTTTAGACCTGGTTTAGTCTTGATTCAGTCCTGGTTTAGTCTTGGTTCAGTCCTGGTTTAGTCCTGGTTTAGTCCTGGTTTAGTCTTGATTCAGTCCTGGTTTAGTCCTGGTTTAGTGGTTTAGTCCTGGTTTAGACCTAGTTTCCTCCTGGTTTAGTCCTGGTTTAGACCTAGTTTCCTCCTGGTTTAGTCCTGGTTTAGACCTAGTTTTCTTCTGGTTTAGTCCTGGTT
>OMNZ01036594.1:0-21756 GCA_900303255.1 Lesueurigobius sanzi | reverse complement strand
CCCTAACCACATACGGCATGTTTGACTCGTGTTAGGAGGATGTGTTGCAGATACTTAGTCTTGTCACTAAATGTACAGAGCTTAACAAACTTATTAGAGCCTTGTCATGACAGTCAGGGGTGACAGTGGCGCAGGTGGTAGAGCGGGTCGTCTCATGATTGGTAGGTCGGGGGTTCGAATCCCGGCTCCTGCAGGTGCAGACTGTCGTTGTGTCCTTGGGCAAGACACTTCACCCAATGCCGATGTGTGAGTGGTTGGTGGGACCGTTGGCGCAGAAGCCTCGCTTCTGTCAGTCTGCCCCAGGGGAAACTGTGGCTACAAATGTAGCTTACCACATCAGCATGGAGTGAATGAGCCCCCCTCCCTTTCATGTGTGAAGCGCTTTGGGTGTGACTGTGTCATATGAAAAGTGCTATACAAATAAGAATCCCTTTCCCCCCTTTCCCTGCCCCAACAGGCTTCCCGCGTGCCTGGGCTGAAGCAGAGCTTATGTGCACCTACCCCTCATTCATCATCATGTTTCACCCTCGGGCTATACATATTCAGTAGTAACTTTAGGCTATAGGTGTGGCAAATTTCTCTCCTGAGTTAAACAGTAAAATAATAGGATTATTTTTCGATTCCATACGCAAGTATACACACAGTAACGTGCGTGCACTTGCCTATGAATGACATTTATCCGTCTTCCAACAATACAATACAATAAACTATACAACGATAACATATTGACTGACATCATCATCATTGGAACTTTACAGTGCATTGTATTTATACATTACATAAGTGAAAAGCATTTCATCCATCTCTGGATTTGGACATTGAAAATATGTGTCCATTTCTTTTGTCCATATCTTTTCTGTTTTGCATTGATACGTTTTGTGCCTGTCGCCTGCCTGTATTGACTTGTATGCGTCCTATTGGTAAAGTGCATAACTTAATTTGAAAATCTGTTTAAATGAGAATAGATAAAACACCACAAGAAAGTTCCACATGATTTAAACACCAGCAACTCTAGCACGCTTCAGAACAGTGCCTATTTAAAAATGTTCCTGGAGGAGGACTCCCAGACCCCCGTTTCCTGGTTGGTTCAGTGGTTTTTGATGCAGGACGAGTGGCGTGGTTTTGCTTTCCTCTCATGCACTCACATATCTAAGCCTAAAACTCCTCAGACCCAAACTACCATTGGTTTCATACGACCTTTCACGTATGCTGGGGTGCACTGGGGACAGGTACGTTTTACTTTAAAATGTCCTGGAAAATCCACGGATATGACCTGGGAAATGATTTACAGTAAAGAGTGGGAGTTATGTTGCAGTCTTTTAATTAATGATTTATGTTTTACCGATTATTAGACTTCTGTCATACGTTTGTGTGCTGCGGTTGCTCCTGTGTATTGTATTGTTTTGGATTACTGTATTCCCTTCTGCCAACAAATGTATCTGCATGTATAAATAAAGGCACCTTGTACCCTTGAACATTCATGTTGGCAACATGGAATACCATTGTAGCACAGTCCCAGCTGCATAGCAATGATTGAACCACCGGCCTTTTGTTGAAATGCTCTGTCTAGCAAGAGTCTTCGACAAGTTCAGGTTGACTACTTGTTTTTCATGCTCATGGGCTGCTGAATAGGTGTGCCTAATAAACTGTCTCGTGAGTGAGTGTATTTGTGACACGTGGTGCACAAAGGGCATAGTTAACGCTTATAACTTTTCTGACTCGAGGTGAGGGGCTGTTCTTTGAGTGCTGAGAAAGGTGGCAATTCAGAAACCCTTTTACTTTTATAGTGCTCTCTCTGCTCAGTTGCCACGAGCTGCAAAACACATTTCAATGATGGAGTTTACACAAGGCAGTACTTGGAGGAGACCTGCAATTGTCTGTGTACTTTAAATGCTCCCCCGTAGTATTCAGTTGTCTAAGAAAATACTCATTTAGATTAGTGTTGCCCATAAAGTGAGTCGAGGCCCTGGGGTAGAGCACTGTATATTTTTATGTGGGTCACCGTTTCATGAATTGATGGCCTTGTCTCCACTAACCGAGAATAGTCCCAATACTACTTTTAAGGGGACAAGTGCACACAATTGATAAGCAGCATAAATCACTTAATTACTGTGAACATTATACACATGAGCTGTTTTTTTATACTATTTTATCATTGGTTTCATTTGAACTGCTAATATTATGTTTTGGGGGTTGGGTTATCTCTTTGGGAAATTGAATTTTTAGGATCGAACATGACTTAATAATAATAATAATAATAATAATAATGCATTGGTTTTATATAGCGCTTTTCTGGACACTCAAAGACGCTTCACATGGCATTATTCTTTCACTCCATACTTGGTGGTGGTAAGCTACTATTGTAGCCACAGCTGCCCAGGGGTAGACTGACAGAATACTTGTGTGTTGATGTGTTCTCTCGACCTGAGCTATTGTGGATCAAGTCTGCAATTTTGATTCGGCGTTTTAGCTCTCACAGTGTAGATTCAGATAAGACTTTATTGATCTCACAATGGAGAAATGTACTCGGCACTACAGCTCTTGAGGACACACAGGGGGGGTGCAAATAGTCAGGAAATGTGCCATCAAAGGAGAAAATTAATTCTCAAACAAGTAGTAATAATAATAATAATAGAATCCATGTCTCTTAGTATCTCTCAATAAACTGTATAAACATCTCTTATGTACAATGAATGAAATAAAATAAACTCTGGGTAAGCCAGGAGAAAATTTCCATCAAATCAGAAAGTGAACAGGATGTGATGAGTATGGAACAAAATTCTGCATCAGAGTTGGCAGTGCTGATGAATATATTATAAATAAAAGTTTACATTCAGGTGGCTGACTGATAAAGTGACTTTGCAGGTGTTGTAAACACTGAGGTTATTGCACAT
Source organism: Lesueurigobius sanzi (assembly GCA_900303255.1). Lineage (NCBI taxonomy): Eukaryota > Metazoa > Chordata > Actinopteri > Gobiiformes > Gobiidae > Lesueurigobius > Lesueurigobius sanzi. The sequence goes on along the minus strand of OMNZ01036594.1, from coordinate 18,862 downwards.
ATTAAAATATCGTTATTGCACATTAAACATAGAGTAGAATTGTACATTCTGACCAGCGGGTATGAAGGACCTGCAGTAGCGCTCATTCTTACACTGAGTGTGCCTCAGTCTATCGCTGAAGGCTCAGCTCCTCAGGACTGTAGAGGCTCAGCTCCTCTACAGTCCTGTGCAGTGGGTTAGAGCTGTTGTCCATGATGGATGTAAGCTTGGTCAAAATCCTCCTCTCCCCCACATCATCCACAGACTCCAGTGGGCAGCACAAGACAGAGCTGGCCCTCCTCACCAGCTTGTTCAGTCTCTTCCTGTCCCGCTCTCTCCCACTCTGTCCCACTGTGCTGCTCGGTGATGCACTGGTATCGGATATTTGCTGGTCTTGTACTCGTATTCGTCCTCATTAATGTGGTGCTGATACCATTGAACCAATACCACTTGGCGTGCAGGGCACCCACAGTGCAGCTCACAGCTGATTAGAGCACAGAGCAACAAGAATATGTTGTGGAAATGTAATACTTCACCCAGACCTGACTTTATTACCCGACACATTCCCTAAATCAGAGTCTGTGCTGAATTTAAGCTGTGCTGAATGTGGTCTGAATTGTATTACAGCAGTGGATCTGCTGTTTTCACCACAAGCAGGCAAACGTTGCTAACCAGCTGCTAACTGCAAATTAGTTTCTTAGCGCTTTGAGATTAATGCACATGTAAAACAAATTCAGCTACTAAAAGGTTTTAAAAGAGATATGGCATGTCCATAAACATATCCTAAATGCTATTTTAGCAAGTTAGCTACATAGAGTTACTTTTGGACATGGGCTATTATTGATATTGATATCAATAATAGCCCATTATTAACAAAGTGAGATGTAACAAATCACAACATCAAGCATTGGAAAATATTTACACATTACTATTACAAAATGATATTACTCTAAAAGAAACATTCTGATCAAACTTCTCTTACACACATGGGGAAAACTGCTCCAGTAAATGTAATTGAGTAAAGTAACAATTGACTAACCCATTATGCTAAGACGATACACTATTTAAGTATGTTTTAAAAAATACTCATATTGATACTTGGTATTGGCGAGTACTCAAATCAGTATTCACACTCGTACCGGTTTGAATAGATGGATATGGACCAGAGACACATACTATTGGATAAGAAAGTAGAATCCTCATTTTGGATTTCTGGGAGACTTTGACAACAGCTAACAAGTTCAAAAAGCCAGGACTGTGTGTGTCCAGCTTTATATTCAGTTTCTTCTTTTCAGTGGCATCCAAATACCATTGTACATCACACAAACAGACGTAGGGTATGTTTATTTTTGTAGGTAAGGTTATGTAAGGCGAGGCATTTATATAATTACTGAGTTGAGAGCTGTAATAGACAATACAAATACAGACAACTTTCTGTATTAATGTGGCGTCTGAACTGTGCTTTTTATACCACATTACTTTGACAACTCTGTATCAACCTTCTGTTACACAACTCAATAAAATGTCAAATAGTTTCACCCTCCAACAGTTTCAAAATGTGGCCTTGACTTTACAGCATATTTAATTAGATCAATTAAAGCGTTCTTGTTGCTGATTTCCTGAAGTATTTGATGTCTCCACAGCCAAGCCCCAGTGGATCCAGACCATGAAGGACACGGCTTTGGCCATAGAAGAGCGTCTGTACTGGGAGTGTCGGGCCAATGGCAAACCCAAACCCTCTTACTCCTGGCTCAAGAATGGACAGCCTCTGGTCTCAGAAGTAAGTAGTTTCCACCCGTCTCCATCACTGACAGTCGAGATGTTTTATTTTAAATACTTATGGGGCTCAATTTTTTAACTGTCTGAAATGTATTATCTTTGATTCATGGTTTTGCCATTTCTAGGGGAATTTCGCTGAAGCCCATGCAGCATTATTTTCCTAAAATATATTTTAATTACACATTTTTCTTCTTGTTTTTCTCTTGTTCCTATTCTCAGCACGTTGTGTCATTGGATGGTTTTACACTTCAGTTCTAATTTAGAGACATTTTTAGGAATGTTTTTGAGTTTGTTAAAGCTACAATAAGCTACTTTTTTTTCCATCAGAAAGCATCAGTAGTGAACTCTGCTAGGCACCCCCTCCCCTCACCTGTCATTCCCCCTTCACCCACGCCTCTCACTCCACCTTCACACGCTGGCCTGAAGATGCTTTCAAGGCGTAAAGGGAAAACAAATGTATTATGTGCAACACACATTTACCAACAGAAAAAAATACATTCATCAAAGTAGACATAGTGATACTTATATACTTTTATATTTAAACTACAACTTGTATGCACAATTGCACATCTGTGTTTTTTTGTCATTTAGAACATGTTTGTACCATTTACAACTAAATCTATAGAGCTGAGGTTTTATATCTCATACCCCTTGAATGCCTCGAAAATCTATCAGTGATTTGTAAGATACTTGAACCTAAGACCTTTCATGATGATTTGGAATAGCCTCTGAACCGGTCGGACACATGTTTTTCCATTCCACGACCTTCTGAAACTACATAATACTAAACCCTGTGTTAGCACGCTATCTGTTGCTGCTTCTTGCATTGCTCCACCGTCTTTACATGGTGATGGGGCAGGCGAGGGGTGTGATGGGAGTGCACTGTGAGGCGGGGGAAGTGCGAAACAAAGTTGGCTGCAGTTTTGAATGTGACGCATCTCGCGATGTAATGTGTTAATGCAACATGGCTGGGTCTGTCAATCTTTTGGCTTATTGTTGCTTTAATGTCAATGGTATTGTTTTGACCAGGTGTAGTCTTGGTTTAGGAGCCAGAGATTTTTTCTCAGTTGGTTTTTGGTTTGAGAATCACTAAATATACCAACAAAGTAAATAAATCTTCATGCAGGATATGTAGGTTCATTTTTCTTCCATTGTTAAGAGTTGAATTTTTTAGAAACGTCCCTCAGATGCCTATTTCAAAAGTTAAATTACCCCCTGTCTCCATCTCTAACACATCTGAAGATTGAATCTAAAGACTAAATCTGTCTCGCATATTCCGCGTGTAGCCAAGAGCTGGGCGGAAACACATTGCAGCTATTGGAAATTGCAGTTGCCAGTGATGAGACGTGGTGGATGCGTCTGTCTTGGGTGCTACCTTTTTGGCAGATTACACAGTCTTAGAGAGGATCAGTGCGGTCCCTGTGAGATGGGCCCATTTCACGTGAAAAGGGACACGGGTTGTTTTCCCGTATTCATGCTGAACGGTAAAGCTGCTGGAGATTTTGGCGACAATGGGTTTAATCTCCAGGGCAGTTTACAATACAAAGGAACACCTTGGTTCTGACCACCGGAGACGCATGCTTTGGCTCCTGCATGAATTTGATCAATTTAGCCTTATTGAAGAAGTATTTATTCAAGATGCATAGTAGGAAAAATGCATGTTATTTTATTTTTAAGCTTTTACATATTTTCATTAGAATTATTATGACAGCCTTTGTGATTTGCTCATTGTAACCAAAGTGTGATTTAGTTTTGATTCATTGTGTGCACTAATTATCACTGTTTAATCACCTACTGTATATCTAATGGCTTGAGGATTGCATTTTACCTCCATCTCAAACTGTGATATACTTTGCCATCCTATGAGATTCCAGTCATAAAAGTTTGATGGAGAAGAGATTTTTCTGGCCACGTCAGCTGTTAATGTCATGAAATGTCCAGTTTAATCAGTGTGTGTGTCTAGTTCAATTAACATCCATGTATAAAACCAGACGCCAGATGATTTGATGATCAAAACTGAAATACAAGATTCTATATCAATAGTTTATCATCGGTAAAGAGTATTTGTTGGATCAAATCATATCAATGATAGTCCTCGTTCTATAGGAATGGGACGGAGCGCTTTGAGAGCGTCTCCACAGCCTTTGACGAACTGTACCGCCCCCAAAGCGGCGTACATCCAAGCCGCTCCCAACTTAGACCACTTCAGGACTGGGATCTGGAGCGCTTTGCTTTGAGGAGCGGTTTGGGAGGGGTGAAGGGGGAAGAAGGGGAGAAGCTCTCATACGCACAGACATGTAGGACTCAGATAAGGAAAACGCATTCGCCCAAACACTAAACGCCTAAAAGTAGAAACAATTATGACTTGATCATGTTAAACCCAGCGCTGAGCTGTTTTGGCGTTAGTGCTTTGGTCTGTGAGAATGGGAACTTAAATTTGAGCTAAATACCTGTATATAGCAAAACAAAGCTAGGTTGATCGGAAGGTTGGAGACTCCCTTTGATAATTACAAAAAACATGTACAGTATTTCTTGATTGAAAGGCCTTAAGTAAGATCTAATTATATTACAGCATAATGAGTTGTTAAAACACAGTGCAGTGGGGAAGAGAGGCGTAATTGAAAATATTAAAGTTGTAAAAGAGCTAAAAGTGGCCACTCCCAATAGGGTCCAGTGCACTATTACCAGAAATGCGGACAAGTGGAGGATATTTTAACCAAACGCTCTCACCTGGCCTGAACCTTCCGCCCTCAGGGAAATGAGGCTTATGTTCACTTTGGGAAGGTCTCTGTGCCCTCATGCCCGATGCTGGCCTGTGCCTCATACACCTGCAAGGTGATGACATCATCATGGTGCGCTGTTTGTTGTCATTTTGGGCAAAGCATGTCAAATGTGAAGGAGTAGAAACAATAATCCCAGCTGTGGGAAGTTTGCTCTGAACTGCGTTTGTAAAATGCTCTTCTGTTGAAACTAATCCACACACGAGGAGCAGCCAGGACAAGCCATACGAGAGGCTTCCAAACCTGTTGTCCTGCTGTCCTCTTTAACTCAAAGGTAAATATGGATCAGTGGTGCAATCTCCAGTGACTTATATAGATTATTTACGTGACAAACACAGTGCTCATGCCGCACTTTTGTCACAACAAAAGAGCTACAGGGACTTGGGCAAGGTTGGGATGGACAGGTGGGAGGGTCTCCTTAATAACCATTTCTCAATTATGCTATTTTTGTAATTGTTTATTGTAGTAATTGTGATCGTAATAGAATTTCTATTAATTGCACAGCCCTACCCCTGGGTCACTTTTATTTATGAGATGTTTGTTGTTGTGAATATTACATTTCTCTCTACTATCTCGAAGAGAATGTGATACAGATGTTTCTTTTATAAAAGCAATGCGACGCCTAAGACTTTTTTTCTTTTTTTTTCTCATTAATTGAAGCATATCACAGCCATACAACAGTAATCATTTGCACATCTCCTTCTATTGTCAAGTGAATAAGATTTCTATCTGAGGTTTTTTCACAATCTCGTATTACCATCCTTTTAATACTGCTATCTCCGACCCCACCTGACTTTTCTCGGCTGCCTGCAGGAGCCAGCAAATCATGTTCGCCGAAAAACCTCATTCAAAAAGCTACATTCTTCTAGTGTGGGAATGCAAATGATGTTTATGATTGCGTCTGCGTGTCTCTTCCTTGCTTCATTACAGAAACACAGAGTCAATTGAGATTAGCTGATCGAACCATTAGCTTAACAACTGCCTTCAAGAAGAACAGACGCAATTACGCTGCACTGCCGCCACTGCCATTACCAACACTACTCTACACGTTGTATAGGGATACTTGTCATATCTTTTTTTTTAAGTGTCAGCTCAGCCTTGCTTTCCTTTCACTCAAATGAGCAACAATACAAGACAACTACCGGAGAAATGCCTTTTTGAGATGCTTGGTGTATAAAATTACTCTTTTCAACATAACATATTTTTCATCAATGCGGACAAGCTATGGGGGAAAAAAAACATATAATTTCATGTTCTCCTTCTTTTATGGCGCAAGAGGCTAGAGGGATACAAGATGTTTTTTTAGCAAGGGCTGCACTCTGGACCTCGGCTAATAGCAGTGCTAACACATGGACATTGTGACAGACGTCCATTCACACTTGCCTTTATTCCAGATGGACTATTTAGAGGCACAAACTCATGCCTGTCTTTGGACGAGGAAGGAAAGGACAAGGAAATCGCTGTTCTTTAAAACTCTATGCAAAACAAAACAGTGTATTGGCATTTAATATGCAAATACACTGTATGCTGTAATGTATGCAAACAATTATTGCCATGTTTCAGTCTTGTACAATGCCATAAGCCAAAGCGAGCACAATCCAAGTCTTAACTATACTTGATAGGACTTATGAGTCATCACAGCTTTCCCAGCAACAAAACCACAGATGCTGTTATTATGTTAAAAAAATAAATAAAGTGGCTTTCTTTCTATTGTTAAATCTCATTCTTCCCCACCATGTAATTGTTGTAAAACTTATTTTAGAAAATTGTGATAATAGTTTACCTCTGAATACTGTCTCCAGTCTTGAAAATCAATTGATATTTTTTGTGGTTCGACATCTTTCTGAGTCATTTTATTGAATAATTGCCCAGAAAATGCTGGTTTCCCCAAAGCCTTTAAAAAAAAAAATCACACCGGTTTTCTTTTTCACTAATATCAAGGAAAACTGGCCCTGCTGCACAATTCTGCCTCACACCCCAAAATGATTAGCCAAACAATATGCAGCGCGCTTTATTAATAAAACCCCACGTGTGAGAATATCTCCAACAAACCAACAAAGGCAGTGCCTGGTGTAACGTACCGCTGTGCAGTGAAAAACTTTATTTGTTCTCCAATTTAGAGCAGTGGAGTTCTTTGTTTGATCGACGCCCGGTGATAGAGCCTTGAAGCCAACATGCTGTTTGCTGCTCCTTTGGCCTGAAGCATGCTGAGCCAAGCAAGAGCCACCTTTAAGACTTCTGCTGTAATTGCTTTTCTTTTATCTGTTTTTTTTTCTTCTTCGTAGGACAGGATCCATGTGGAGGAGGGCGTGCTGTCACTCTCGGTGCTCACACTGGCGGACGCGGGCATGTACCAGTGCGTGGCAGAGAACAGGCACGGCGTCATATATTTCGCCGCCGAACTCATGGTTTTAGGTAGGAATGGCATTTTATCTGCGCCTTAAATCCTCCCAATCAGAATTTGAAAGGTCATCTCACTGTCATTCGGAAAGGTTGTGCGGATTAGCGTTTAATGGGGTCAATACGGATGGTTTTGTGGGGTCAAATGCGTTTTAAAAGCATTTGTGCTTCATCAGACAGTGGGTCTCTTTGATGTTGGGGAATGGTAATGGCATTCTAGGCACTCAACGCTTTCTGCCCTAAATCATTCATGCCTTCTTTTGAAATGCTTTTACTACACCCATATCCTCACTTGTGATTCTTACATGTTTTCAATTCCCTTGACAAATTGAGAAACTGTCTGTTGCCATTACTTCTCGTGATATTTTAGCACAGATTAAACTGACACATTCTTTGCTCTCAGTGATTTCCTGCAGCCCTTTTCTAAAGTCAGTTTTCTGTTTTTCACCCCCTTCAGCCTCTCCTCCAGACTTCACAGGCAATGTCCTCCGAGCCTTGCTCAAAGCCAAGGCAGGCACCACAGTAACACTGGAGTGCAAACCCCAGGCATATCCCATGGCCAGCATCCTGTGGAAGAAAGGCAACCTGCCGATTCACACCAGTGACAGGTAAAAACGCTATCTGCACTTCAAAAGCTCTTAACTGTTTTAACTTGGCATTTTGAGGCAGAATTTGAAATTAAATGTATGCAGCTGCAGGTCAAGATGAAAGGTCAGTTACAATTTATTTAATCTCTCACCAGCTCTATCATACAATGTAATGCTCCTTTTCCACATTTTCTTATTAAATACACCACACCGAAATAAACTTTTGTCCAGATGAGTTCTTTCTAACCCTTTTCTCCTAGAGACCCCTATATTTTACCGTGTTTAACAGTGTTTAATATGAAATGTGTCCCTGTACAATACACAATTTCCTTTTTTTTTTTTATTAAAGTGTTTTCCTGATTATATACTGAATGTCTCAAAACTATACCATACAATCAGCCATCTGACTCATTGTCGGATTGCTTGGTTATCTATCTACTGTATCAATGTGTGCTCTGCTAATACTCAAATGATCCCAATCCTCTGTTTATAGGATTAGCTGGTAATACTGTTAAAACAATTGGATGAGGCTGCTTTATCCAAGAAAATAGAGAAACAATATTTTCCCTTACAGATTCAGTTAAAACTTGAATTTTTAAGTCTAGTTGCTGGACTTGGTCAAATTTGAACCATATTTTTTATTTTTTATTATTCTATTTGTTCTTTTTGGGACAGCCCGGATAGAACAAAGGTCTTTGACAAGTCATTTGTGCCTCTGACCTCCTCTCTTCCTCGAAGTAAAAATATGGAAAAGGGTGAGAACTCTTCCATATTTTTATTTGTCATTCACACTGGCCTGCAGTGTACTGCTGAAAACTGAACTCTTTAGGTGAGATAATGCTCTTTGCAAACATTAAACATATTCTAAATTTGCGGGTGATCATTTTATTAGTGTACACATTCTCATTTGACTCCTCTTGTTAATGTACAAGGATGTGATTTCAAGCTTTTATCACAAATCTAATTACAGTACTTGTTAAAGAGCCATTAGCTGTATTCCAGAATTGCCCACAACTACAGTATCAACAGATTTGTAAGATCATTGACAAGCTGAAGATGTAAAGTTGTTGATGGCGACTGTGCTGTCCGCCTCTGCAGGATTCGATTGTCCCCTGACGGCACATTAAGACTGGCCAACGTGAGCAAGTCGGACGCGGGCAGCTATACGTGCTTCGCCAGGAATAGATTTGGCATGTCGAGCACCACCGGACGCCTGCTTGTTACCGGTGAGTTTGCTCTATTAAGTGTTGTTCTCTCCACTTCGTAAGCACAATTTATTGCACAGTAAAGATTATCACAAATGGGTGCCTCTGACCGCAAAGGACGCAAGTCAATAACCGGTGGGTAGCCAGCATAAACAAACTCCTACTCTAAGGAGGCTGTCAAAACACTGGGAAGGCTGTCCTCTTAGGCAATAAACAAAGAACCCCAGCATAATTAAGTAGCAGACTTCAAAACATTGGGGATTAATTTCTCTTTTCTATTTTAAACAGCCGTGGATGCTGTGTTGGGCTAAACTTGGCAAACTCTTAATTTTATCGACTTTCTGGTCAAATTACATTTTCGCTGCTGCTGCAATAAAGCACTTAACCGCAGTTTGAGCGAAGTACTTGATCACCGATGTCCTTAGAGTTCTTGAAACCACCAATTTACCGCGACAATTGAAAGCCTCGGCAGCTTCAGCAGCCACAGCGGTGTGTCAACATTGTTGAAAATCCCGCCCCAGCCATCAGCACCTGAACGGTATTGTGCACACTCAAACTGCCAAGTCTGCCTTTTTTTTAAATCAATTAGTAGCTTAATTTTCAAAGTAACACTAAGGGATGACCTACTCTTTGATTTTAAATGTCTTAGCAGCTCAGGACATGCTCTCGCCATGTCCTTTACTCATTGATAGTCCATTTGAGGTACTTAGTTAAGAGTGCGTATCTTGCTTTGTACCTTTTTGTGTAGATTCATTATGCTGACTTTCGAAGCACAGCGGACTTAGCCAAACGATCCCCTTCTGCAGATTGTAAAGCCCAGAGTTTTTTGTCTCGCACGTAGGCCCCATTACATGAAGCTTTATCAGATCCGCCGCGCATTGTAATTGCTATCAGGATTATTCGAGCTGTGTCAGCCTGAAGTATTAGGCCATTTTAGCAGCTGCACATTATCATATTATTTAAGTAAGACTTTTATGAGGCAAGGTTTTATATAGACAATCCACTGCGGCGCTGCCAGTGATTTGCGGTGTTCCCTGGTAGACTTTATTTTAACACAGTTCATCATGTTCAGTGGGAGATTGGGAATGGTTTATTTTATGGGTGTCGTACGAGGCAGTGCTGGAGAGGGGGCCCTTCCTCAACCCTGGTCAAGACTGAGTATTAAAGATTCATAATCAGAAGTGGGAAAATAACTGCGTAGTACTTTTACTGAGGTGATATACTGTATTTAGTGGAATTAGGAGGTATATTTTTGAGTGATAATTCAACTTTTACTTAATATTAGATTGAAACTAGAGTGCAGTTGTGTAGGGCTGTATAGTCATTGTATAGCCTATAAGATTAAATAAGATAGTTTTTTGTTGATCTCACAATGGAGAAATTGACTTGTTACAACAGCTCTTAGGACAGGATCACACAAGAGGAGGAGTATGCAAAAAAAAGTCAGGAAATGTGCCATCAAGAAGAAAAAAGGTTTGCAAACAGAAGTAATAATACTGGAATAGGATAATAAACTAAATTTAAAAAGCTAATACTGATAAAATAAAAGACAATAAGTGTCTCTTAGCATCTATCAATAAAAACTGTATAACTGTATTAGACAAAATATTTATTTTATATTGTATATCCACATCAATAATATTGTACATACTCAAACTCAAAAAGGAGTGTAAGTAAGTAAGTAAAGCGCTTTTTTGTCAGTATACAATTGTACAACAAAATTACATACAGTAGATCAGTTGGAGGGTAGGTCCTGAGCCGCTGCAAATCAACCTGACCTACGCAGACACGGGGAGAACATGCAAACTCCACACAGAAAGGCCCCGTCCGGCTCAGGAATCGAACTAAGGACCTACTTCATGTGAGGCAAAAACGCTAACCGCTCAGCCACCGTGCCGCCCCGTATAACTTATACTCCCACCCTAGTAAGTGTTGTAATTTCATTAATGTGGCAGGAGCCAATAGTGGAGCAGTGAACAACTCATAACCCATAACCAGTAACATGTTCATGAACTGGTGTAGGGCTCCCCAATTTGGTGTCAAGACAAAATGGACAGAGATTATATTTGACCCAAAACAATTAGGCGACCAGTGACCACAGTCTTGTTCTACTTGATAACGCATCCATCGAGCAGGTAGCATCATATTACTACCTGGGTATTTACATTGAAGTGTCAGGTTTATATGAACAAGATTCAGCAGCAAGTACTGTATTTCTGAAAGAGATTACACTTCTATGGTGTCAGCAGCAAAAGCATGCTCGTATTCTTTTAGACCGTTTCAGAAAGCATGGCACGGTACGGCCTCCAGGTTTGGGTCGGAAATCTAAAACTGTCTAAAACAAAACTTTCAATTTTCTAGGGGGAACTGAACTTAAGTTGTTGTGACCATTGAAAATCACCAGGTCAATGTTCTGCCCTCATTCTGTGAGACATCTCTAGCCAGAGAGGCTGACAAAAGTGTAATAATGATCCAACCAATGTGCTCAAGAGTTTCTGGCCTTCTGGCCATAGGGTCAAGTTGCTGAAGTGCAACTAGTGTACAACAGATTTTAAAATGTATTTATATTCTGTCCTCGATATAGAATATAGGAGCATCGTATCTTTTATTGTCATGTGAAGCAGCACCATTTGACCAAGAAACATATCCCCAATGAGGGACTATAAAGTATACCTTGCCTTATATACATGTACGCCAGAAACACTTTATGAACTAATATATAGCAATGCTTAATACTTATACAGCAGTGGCTCAGTTGGTAGCGTTCAAGCGACGTCGCTTTTTGATCCTTCGATGTCGGCTCTTCCTATCATTGTGAAGCAGATTTCACCAAGCGTTGGATTGTTCACCCATTAATAGGGAACGTGGGCTGGGTTTAGACCGTCGTGAGACAGGTTAGTTTTACCCTACTGATGATGTGTTGTTGCAATAGTAATTCACAATGACACAATCTGATCCAAAGGTTAGAAATTCACTCCCCGCTCCCACCAGTGGATAACGTTGTGTCCTTGTGTCCCAGGGCAGCTGTGACTACAACAATAGCTCAGAGTGTGCAGAGTGAATTAGTCAATATGAAGTGCTTTGGATATATTGAAATGTACAGTATCAGGCATAACAACTGGCCCCCATGGTCTCATTTTCTCCAGGTGCATGACAAATTATACTTTTAGTTTCTTAAATTATCATAAACATTTCAAATTATACTATATTAGTCAAAAAGAACTGTTAAATGATTACCGTAATTTCCGGGCTATAAGCTGCTACTTTTCTCACACTCCTTGAACACTGCAGCCTATAACGATGCAGCTAATCCATAGATTTTTACAGATGCTGAACCCGACCTGAGCCACACACTTTTTTCATTTGATTTGGGAGTGTGACTGACACCGAATCAGCGCTGGCAGTTGTTACATGCATCTCCCACCTGTGACTCCTGCAGGTGGTGGGTCCACAGGAGGACGGCCTCACGACGCTCCTTCGCCTCTGTGCGACGCAACCAGCCTTGTTAGTCTCCTCATAAGGGGCTTCCGAACCTTTTGAGACCTTTTTATTTTTCTTTATAAAATTGGTTGGTGCAGTTTATACTAATTATGGTAAACAGCCCATTGCATTAAGAAAATACATCAAACTAAGACCACCTATGCCGTCATAGTCTCCGCACAAATTTGTGGTAAAAACTTAAACTTATATCTTTTGACTATTTCATTTGGTATTTTGGGCTCCAGCTCACTCTAGCAATTACCTAATGTGCCTTATTACTCCTATTATTCCTAACAATAATCATCTTTTAGCAGGTGCAGTCATTAGATAAACTGCAGAGCCCCAATTACCCAAGTGAAACCAATTTGTGCTCAACTTTTTTCTGGCTTGAGAAATAAAATATTCCAATTCTATGTGTAACCCTGAACAACTGCCGGCTCACGTTGGTTTTCCTCTTTCCAGATCCAACCCGTATCACTCAGGGCCCGTCAGACATGGAGATCATTGTGGGCGAGAGCATCGTTTTGCCCTGTCAGGTGTCCAGTGACCCTGTGCTGGACATCTCCTTCTCCTGGGCCTTTAATGGACAGCTCATCGCCAAGGACGATGGTCATTTTGAGCTGGTGGGCGGGGTGAGTGCCCTCCTCAATTCTTATACATCTTTCTATCTCAAATGTGCAAATGGGCAGTTGCCACCTCTCTGGCCGCTTCATCCCTTTGGCTTTGATTTAAAGCGACAGCTCGCCACTTGACATCCTGACAAGAGATTTACTGCCAACATTTGGTGTGATACTATCTTTTAAAAGTGCTCCTAGAGGAATAATAGGCTGCGGGGATGTGAGACTCTTTGTAAAAAAAATGATGCTATTAAATCACTCATCCACTCAAAGCCGGGCTATTGTGCTCCGGTGAATGAAAACATGGTGCCTGTTATGTCAAAATACACTTCAGAAATAAAAGAAACCTCCATGTAAGTTCTTCTCTGTTTATCTGACATACTACATACTAGAAAAAAAAAAAATCCTGGCCTATTCAAAAGTACAGGTGAAACAGGGATAATCATGAAATGAATCATGAATTAAATTAGACAACAAATTGTATATTGATATCGACAAGTATTGGTTTGAGTAATTATTAGTAATAACTAGACACTTTTACACACACCCAGGAAAAAACAGGAACATGAATGAACTAAGAATTACATAAATTTAAGCTTTTGTTTGTAGAGGTCTAATCTACAGCGGTGGTTCCCAACCTTTTTGGGATGGCGTACCCCTAGGGCCTTTCATTTACACTCCGAGTACCTCCACCTCGATGGTTTTGTTAGCATTTAGCTAGAAAGTGAATGATTATAACTCAAATTTATCAGATAAACGATGCTAAATACTCCCAAACTCTCACCCTTTACAGTTAGGTTTTAGATAGCTTTTCTTTGAACATAATAATAAAAAAAAAACAATTCAGTTTTATCTAATTTTTCCTTCTGAAATGATTCCCCAAGTACCCCCTGCTAAGCTCTTGCGTACCCCCAAAAGTCCCTGTACCCCTGGTTTGGAAACACTGATCTACAGGATTAGCAGGTTTCATACTTTTTAAATACGTTTTATAGTCGCTGGTCCTGACTTCTTGAGAAAGGCTTTGTTGGAGCCGATACACGTGGATGAAACCAGCAACATGTTTTAAAAGATTGTAATATGTATTAGCCCAGTACAATAAAGGCTTTTTAGAAGATGTATATAGAGAATTGTAGTATGGGAGGAGTGCCTTGGTTCTTTGTTTTTCTCTTAAATTTCTGCTCCCCAAACACCAACTTCCTGAGCACTTTGTGTCTAGTTTCTCTCACGGTTTATACCCCATTTGGACAGGTTATTTGGTATTTTGCCATGGTCATTGCGCTTCTAAAAAAAATGTTTTTTTGTGACTGAAACCCATTCTACTGTGACTAAATGTGCTGTCCAATAAGACACTATTTTCTCCTCTGAATTTCTGAAATCTCCCTGGCACTTTCCTGATAAAATAAGTAAACGTCAAGTATGGTTTATGTGATTTGACCATTGTACAACATCTTTTAAAATACCTATACAAAGCTGAGCATACACCACTGCTGTAGGTAATCCATTATCCGCTCAGTTGTTTGGACGGGGAGTCATCTCTTTGTTAGTTACTGACGCCCGTCCCTCGCTGTAGTGATCGTTTGACTGGTCCTGAATTATTTTGAAGCCCCACTTTGCCACAGTCTGCTGCTCCGGGGCTCATAACGGGACGGGAAGGCACATCATTAGAGGTGTCTTTTTTTATTTTACAGGGAATGAAAGCATGACAGAGTCTATACTCCAGAATGACAGAACACCTCTACTGCACGCTCACACCTCGGAGATTACCTATTCTCCCGCTTTTACGGGCTTCCTCCTCACTCACAAAAGATATGATGAGCCATATACAGCGGGGATAATGGACTGTAGGGCTGAGACACTAAACATATGAACTTGAAATAGGTTTAGGAAGCCGGCTGCTTTTATGGACCCAGAAGGTTTTTGTTTGTTTATTTTGTACATAGTTCAGCAAGCAATGTGTTGCTACTTAGGCTAACAGCGCAGTGTTGGTGAATTGTCGCCAGTGGTATTCTGTATGAAAGTATAAACCAAAATTATGCAAATATTGGCCGTATTAAAAGACCGACCATCACGTAGTGGATTATGCAGCCGTTCAACCACCAACCTCAGGGTCTGGCTCCATGTCCAAGCTGTTGACGTGTCCTTGGGCAAGACAACCCAAATCACTGATTATGGTTCACTGTGATAAATATCAAAGTAGTCTGAAAGATGGAATAACATGCAAGCAGATAAAGTCAGGATTAAGTCATTTACAGCTGCATAGTTTACTAGGCCTGTTGAAGATCCAAATTTGAAATACAGCTTGTCATTTTTAATGCTGAGAAATGTAGATCTTGTCTTGGCAAACGTCCTAACTACATGTACAGTGAAGTCTAGTTCAGGGTGCTGCTTGTCTTCAATACAATAACTCTTGCATGTGAAACAAGAGATGAAATGAAAGCTTTGACACCAGACGCCGTCGAATGAGCTGTCAATCACTTCTGTCAATCTTCATGTCTTATGGGGCCATGCGATAATAATTTGTCAGAGAATCTTCCTTTACAAATCAATCTTTGACAGATGCACCCTAAGAGAACTGAAAGGGTGTTACTTTATATTTATGCTTTCTTATTTGTGAGGTTTTTTTTTTATCTTACTGTCTGCCAATGACATGTTGCTCCTGAAATCTGGTCTCGTCAGCATGTGATCCTTCTTTCCCCCTACTTCCTCTGTGTATGAAATGTCCCCAGTCCAAAGAGATTATCAACTTAACTTCTGCTGCTTCAAGGAATTAATTTCCATAATTAAACCATGCTGGCTCTCTCTCTCGTCCTCTCTGCTCTGCCAACTCTAAGAGAACAATTTCACCACTAATTCACCATTTTGCCGCTTATGGCTGTCTCCTGTGATGTGACTCGAGATACAGCCTATTTCTCTCCAATAAAACCGTGTTTGTGTAGTTACTAACACAGCAGGTTTGGAGGTCACGTTCTACAACCTTTATAGAAAAAACACTAAAACACTACAGGCCGCGTTGGACATAAAAATCAATTCACTTTTTTTTTTTTTCTTGCCTTCATCCTTTCAGATCCTGGACATCTGACTCAGAAATACCAGCATTATGTTTTGTGAAGAAAATATCATTGCCCATTGCTTTGTGCCCACTATTTATTGTGCCTTACATTCTTTAATAAGCTGTCACCGGGTCTGTTATCTTTCATGCTACATAACGCTTTCTCTCACTCCTTTGGCAGAGAACAGCGGGAGATCTGATGATTAGGAACATTCAGCTTTACCACGCGGGCAAATATATCTGCGTGGTGGACACGGATGTGGAGAGCCTGTCAGCCGTGGCTGTATTGATCGTGAAAGGTAAGAAAACCTCCTCTTTGCTTGGCTAATTAAATGCAGGCTGCAGTGTTTTAGGATTCTGTTTTCATAAATGCGCTGCTAACTATAGTCGCTGATCTCCTTTTGCTCTAATGCCAAAAAAACATGTATCGCTTTTATGACAAACAAGAAAACGCATCCTTTCAAAAGCAAAATTGCATCTGTCTGCCTTCACGGCTCTATGGGTCTTTAAACTAAGATGTAATTGCAGTGTGCACGCGCTGGTTTGTTGTTTTGATTCATTTCAGAAGTCATCATGTCACAAAGTGCAGTTTAGATGTCAGACTTATTTAGTTCATTGTCAGCCAGTCTGGTGGAGGGCTTGTCTCTTTTAAGTGGCAGTCACTGGGGTAATGGCAAAAGTTGAAGTTGACACAAGTGTCCAAGTCTAAAATACTGGTGTTGGTGACACATACTCATCATCTCAGTGACTCAGTGGAAGAGCATTTGCCCACCAACACAAAGCTGGTTTGACCTTATCTCTGGCCAGAAAACACTGTTGTTTTCCCTTGAACAAGAATGTACCTTATTTTCCGTTTTGGTTTCCAAACAATGAAAGAGGGAACAAGTGAAGCTTTTAGTTGTGGTCCGACCTCATTACTTATTAACACATTTTTACCATTACCATCCCATACTCTTCACATAGATGCATTTAAGCACATTTCTCTATTTTTCAGCATAAAAACAGTGATGCTAAGATCAAGATCAATAAAAGAAGAAATGGTACGGTTTAAGCAAGTAAGCATTATAAAGCCATTTCCACAGATAAAAATCACAAGGTGCTTCACAAATACTATTTAAATTAAGAATTTTCACAATGCTTGCGACTATAAAGCTTTCCTAAACAACAGTGTGTTGCGCTGGTGAGAGGGGCAGATCATTCCAGAGTCTGGGAGCAACAGCCGGAAAGGACATGTCCCACTGGTCTTTAGGACATTAAGGACACTTTGGCCTAAAGACCCAACGGTGTAACCCGAGGCTAAGGGGGACAACAAGTCTGGGGGACCTCAACATGTTCAGGGAGTTTGAACATTATTATTATTTTTTTTTTATATAATTGCAAAATTATCCCGGAAACCTATGAAGACTTGACAAAACAGGGACAATGTAATATTTGGTTATACAAGGTTATCAGAAATGGACTGCTAGTTAGCACGATTGCGCAAGTATTTAAATTGTTGGCTGAAGCAATCTCAGATATTGTGTTACATGTGAGGGCGCTCCTTGTGCAATAGTAGTTCTCGCTCTCATCAGTGCAAACATACTGAGATTCTTTTAAATGGGCTTTTTTAACATAATTTCAGTCTTTGTTCTGTTCTCATATGGTTATTAATGTTGCTGGGATCTCTGTGATGCTTTCCTTTTGACTGAAATCTAAAATGTACTCACAACGGGGCCATTGAGTTTGCCAAAAGTGTTTGTTGTGTTTATTGGGAAACCTCTCTTGCAGGGTGTCTTGTTTACACCTCGCCTCGGTGCATTCAATGCCACATGGATTCCCTTAAAAAAGGTTCAGATTGTGGAGTCTCATCTCACAGAGAGACTATACAAACAGACTGAAATGCATCAGGCCTTTTCCTTGTAATTCAAGGGGTATGTCCTCCTGTACCTACAGTAGAAGACCAAAGAGTTTCAGGATCTGTGCAGTGCTTAAATGTAGCAACAGAAGTGGACGTTGGTTGCACATTTTTGATATACATTCAAAGGAAATTGTATTTGCATTCCATTTGTCCCCCCTTCTCTCCACACAACACAATCATTCGTTGTATACAGTAGATTAGAAAATTAATGAGGTTGACTGGCCTGACTTGTAGCGTAATGGTAATGACAATTAGTAATCATGTGGTGGAGGTAGCGCAGACGACCTCTCAGTGGATTAAGAGTCCGGGCTACTGTGGCAATCCTTCTTCATAGATTGTTTCCCGTCTTGGGTCGCAGGCTCTTGGTGATTTCTCGTAGAATCTATGGGCCACGTGCAGAGAGTAGTGCATAGTTACTGAGCTGAAAGAGTCGTAATAATCTGCATCACTAAAGCCATGAGCAATTTGAGACGCCCTTTTACTTGCACCCAGGGCTTGACATTAAAGGAATAGTTCACCGCTTTTACATACATACATATGTTATAACCTGGGCTTAGTTGAGGCTATGTGTGGCTGTGTGATCTGTGTGCGTGCCTTCATTGCCGTAAGAGGAGCAAAGACGCTGTTAGCATTTTGCCGCTACAATGTAGTCCCATGGGGTCAAATTTTGGAGAAGTTAGAAGCCACAAATATCTTCCAAATTTCCCCTATTTAAATATGGTTATGTCAGTAGTTACACGTTCAAAGTACAGTTTCACAAAATTAAAACTGACAATTTTCTAAGTGGAAAAAACACGCACTATATTTTACGGCGCAATAATACCGAACTACTTCGGCATCAGCGCAGTAAGAGATGCGTCCTTCCACTCACTTCCGCCAACAGAACAACGAGTGCTACGCGTAAACAGCACGGAATCATTTGTAGATAATGGAGACTGGTTTGTAGCAAATCCAGAGCCTTATCTATTTGAACCAGAGTACACAGAGGAGGAACTAGCCCGTATGGACCGCCAGAGAGAAGCCACACATAGCCTCAACTAAGCCCAGGTTATAACATATGTATGTATGTAAAAGCGGTGAACTATTCCT